>JANVCL010012702.1:0-11016 GCA_026546855.1 Erythroxylum incrassatum
ACATTATTGTAAGCTTTAAATTAAAGCCTAAATATTTGCATCAAGTCATAAATAACGCAAATAAATTAAATAATAATGCACAAAATATTTAATCTAATTTTTGCATGTATAATAATCATGAATTTATACACACAAAATTTTCAATTAATCACATATAATTTGTGCAAAATTAAACAAATATCATATGCATGTCTAATCAAATAACCAAAAGGCATACATAATTAAATTCAATATTTTCATAAAATATTAATAACCAAAAATAATTTTATAAGTAAAATCATAACTCATAAATTAGGTCTGAAGTAACCCAATTTATCACTAATATTAAAAAAGTAATATTAATAATTTAATTTTTTATTAAAAAAGGAAAAACGCAGTCGGGGTCGTCTTCAACCTCTAGTCGGGTCGAGCGTGACCTCGCTGGAACCAGTCAGAGTGGCAACGCTCCAGACCAGCAGAGGACGCTGGCGTCTGCAGGAAGGTCGACGTTGGGACGAGGTGGATGTTGCAAACCGCACGAGGCGTCTGTTACCGGACCATGCAACGCTTCCCGAATAACAACGTCCGAAGCTTTACGTACGGTGTATGTCCCTCCTACTGCTTCACTGTCCAGACGATGTAGAGTGCTCCATGGATGACAAAAACATAACTCTCACGTCTCAAGCATGTTAGAAACATTGGAAAAATCCAACAACCAAAAGTTCATGTATTCAGCAGAAACTCAACCCAAAAACAGAGGATAACATAGGAAATTTTTCATCGGTTTATATAGCAAGACAGAGGCATCATAAGATGTGATACCAAATGAAATATAAACCACAGCATGCATGCATCTCATACAAAATATTTACATAAGGATACATGCATATATATATATGTACACCAACAGAAGCATAACTGAAACCATACCTCCAGCCATTGCTGACGATGATTTTCGTGATCTCTGAGTATTTTGAGTTTCTATCATCTTCTTGAAGCAAGCTAGATGGTGTACACTTGATGCTCAGCGAGAATAGGGCCCAAAACCAAAACTAACATTGTTTTTAAACCCACTACATACCTACTCAGTCCTAACCATCACAGAGACAAAAGGTCGGGATTATGGGCGGCAAACTATGCGTGAGTTAAGGGTTCATTATTAAATGGACCATATACAAGTAGGTAAGGTAGGGAAGGGTTTGACTGAAATCCTTATAAAGAATTGGCCGGAGAAGCCAATTCAAGGCCATCACAATTTAGTTGGAGAAAGAAAATGACAACTCTTTATCAATGTAATTATTTTTTCGTTGGTCTTAATTGTTTTTCTAGGTTTTTCGGTTGTCACCAAAAAATGATCTTGTCATGGTGGATTATGAACCTTAGAATTTGGAGGCGTAAAGGGTCTTTAAGCATTGAAATTAAAAGAGATATTTATAGTTTAAAATGGTCAGGCTTTAAAGAAACATCGGTGCCTAACTAAAGCTTTTCTTCTATAAGTCCATGGAGTTTCCAAGGTCTTACTTTCAAGTTGAACAAGTTGTGCAATGAATCAACTTTGATGGTGGTTTTAGTCTCCTCCATATTAAAACAAATTATGAAGGTTAAAGGTCATGCAAATCATAAGATAGACTGAGCAACGTCATTCTTGATTCTTCACTATAATTCTTGTCATTTTTTTTTTGGAAAATTAGTTTGATCCAATGTTTTTTCTTTCTATTCCTCCTTTCCCCATATTGAAAATGCTATCATATGCTCTATGATTACACAAATTAGTCATTTTCCATTCATGAAAATGTTCAATCTTGAGTGTGGACTAAATAAAGAAAGACTGAAATCAATTGATTTCTAGTCACTTGTCCAAATAGAAATCGTATCAATGAAACAGGGTCAGGCTTCATTCTCGATCTTACACAAGGTCCATGTAAAAGAAAATCAATTATACCTATTTTCAAACCTTAAAATCATAATATGAGGGTGGAAGAGCTTACTGTTAGGCAACAATGACAGCTTCCAAAAATATACATAATATCTATAATTATGTTTGGGGGAGAAGGACGATAAAGATAACAATTTTCGAGTAGAGTGCAAACCTTAATAGTGTCTCCATTTATCAAAATGCAGTTGAAATTAATGGAAAAAATCCAATAATATCTTTAAACCTTGAGAACCATATGTACTACATGAATAAGTAGGGAGAAGGCATCCTATTTTTAGTTGACTACCGAGCTATTTTTAAGTTATTCTCAATATGTTATGAGAAAAAGAACTGTTAGATAATTGGAATTTTTCAGTTCCAACTTATTTTTTTCTATTTTACCTTTGTTTATAGTTTATTATTTTATCTTGTTTAAGCTACAGACTTGGTCAAGTTTAGTTGCTAAACTTTCTGGATCATGTAGCTGTTAGTTCCAGATTTTTCTCATTTAGTTTTATCCACCTTTTGAATTTGAAGTGGCTGCAAGTTAGGAAAGTTTGTTATCTTTTCCTGTATAAATTATGCAGCTTCTATGAATAAAAATATGCTGGAATCTCAATCAGTTGTTTTCTTTTCTTCTATTTTTTCAACTCCAAGTCTATTATGTTCCAACAAGAACAAAGCTAAAATATGGTGAACTGAAAGCAAGAACAAAATGCTAGAAATAAGATGCTTTATGAATTGATCTTTATCATACAGTATACAACATATTTACAGACATATTAACTATACATGATATACATAAGTTATGATTTAATGATGCCAGTTTGGGTTTGTTAACTACATAGTGAAAACGGGCTAGAAGATGTGTTTTGGTAAATATGTCAGTTATTTGATTGGTCAATGAGATGGGAATAAGATATATGGTGTCTTGAGTAACCCGATAATGTACCAATTTTTCTCTAATGCTTCTTTAATCATAACTTGTTGCCAAAGAGGGTCGGTGCTCGTATCACGATAAGAGTGAGATTTATAAAGAGTTGCAATGGCAGAATAACTGTAAAATTAGTAAGATGATGAGGAATTTGTCTTATTCGAGTGGAACTACAAAGAGTGGTATCAAGTGTAGGTATAGGTGCAAGATAATCAATTAGTGCAGATTCAGTGAGAGCAGGTAGGTTAGGCTAATGTCGGGTACATTAGAGTTATTTGTATCACAATTTGGAAACAACTCAATAGATGTGTCAGTAAAGAACAAAGATTCAGTAGTGACAGAGTGATGAAATTTGGAAAAGGAAGAGAACATGGTATTTTGCTAGAAGGTGACATGACAAGAAATGCAATAATTTATTTGAAATAAGATCTTAAACCCTTTGTGTTTTATCCCATCACCAAGGAAGCAACATAGGTGCGCACAAGGTTTTATTTTTATGTGTTCATGAGGTTGTAAAATAAAAAAAAATAAGCACATCCAAAGGGATGTGTGATTGAATAGTCAAGAGTTTCGCTAAACAACTTTTCAAAAGGAGATAAATTATGAAGAACCAAGTGGGTATTATGGAATAGATAATAGTAAGAGCTGCTTCTTCTCAATATTTTTTGCATATGAGGCTGAAAGAAGAAGAGCTAACAAAATCAAAATTGTGGCTGTTTTCATTCAACTTGTCCATTATATTGGAAAGTGTGAGGACATAAACGTTGAACAATTGTGCCCTGTTAACTAAGAAATTAAAGAAAAGAAGAATCTTAATACTCCATAGTATTATTTATGGGAATAATTTTAATATTGTGTGAAAATCGAGTTTTAATTATGGTGGCAAATGTGATATAAATTTGTGAAAACTCATAATGATGTTTTAGAAAATATATCCAAGTGAGTCTAGAATTATTATCAATAAATAATACGAACTAACAAAATCTATTGACTGAAGAAATAAGAGAAGTACCCCAAATGTCTGAATAAATTAGGTCAAATAGACTCTCAAAAATAGAATCATTATTGTTGAAGGACAAGGCAGGTTACTTTTCAAGTTAGAAATCTAAACATTTAAATGACTCAAACATTATAGAACCTAAAAGTCTGTGAGAAATTAAAGACTCAATTTTACTAGCTAAAGCATAACTAAGATGCATATTCTGTTAATGAATGGATAAATTTGTGGTTGTAGCTACGGACGCAAATTTTGAAGATAAAGAAAGGAAAACTTAAATAATCAACTCATTCTGTTACCTTTCCCAAGAATCTGATTTGTTCTTAGATCTTGTACCTAAAAATAAAGGAAATTTTTTTTGACATTTAGTCCTACTTCAGATAATTGATCAACATAAATAGGATTGATGGTTAAGTTGGAGATGTAGTAGGTGTTGGGAAGACTGAGATTAGAGGTAGATGCATGTCCAATATGGGTGATGTTCATTTTAATGTCATTCTTTATATGAATCGATGGTAAGGAAGAAATAGGTTTTGGTCTAGAGTTTGATATTAATAGTCATACGATTACAACATGTAGAGTCATAAAGTCAATGAGAATTACCTGTGGTGGTAAACATAGAAGTAGAAGAATTGGAAGGGATAACCTATTTGAATGGTGCCTCAAGATCACTTATAGTGATGTCAACCTTTAGTGGCAACGATAGTGACAAATGAAAGTCCAGACTTTGAAAAACTAAAGAAAGAACCTGTTTAAGTAGTAACTCAAGATCGTTCATAGTAGTAGAACCCTTAGTAGTAAAAACAGTGATAGAGGAAGATCCAGATTTAGAGACTTTCTTAATTTAATGAACTCATCTTTTGATCGTGGAGGTGGTGTTAGGACAATTTTCAATTATATGACCATACCTATGACAATATCTGCATTTTATTGTAGGTCAAATTGCAAAAATATGACTAGTTTGATGATAATTCTTATAAAGGTGATTGTCAAGTTTCTAATGTGAAGATTGAGTGGTTACAAGAGCAACTTTAGACCGTGGAGTTTTGTCTAGATTAAGGCTAGTCTCATTAAAAATAATTTTTTGAATTGCAGCATCTAGTGTAGATAGTGAGATTCAATGAAGTAAAGAGACTCAAACAGCTTTATACTTAGGTCAAAGAGCCATGAGAACTTGGATGAGATAAAGATGATTTTTACTAATTTTGGAATAAGATATTTTATTCTAAATAGGTTAGACTTGAGCAAGAAAATCATTCACAGATTGACAAGCCACTTGCTTTTGATTATGAAGAATAGTCCACAAATGGTATTAATACACAAGTCTAGTTGTTTGATATCGATTGGCCAAGAAATCCGAAATTTGTTTTGTAGTTTCATAATTAACAAATTGAATATGAATGGATGGAATAGAAGTATATGAAGCCATGTGTTGATCTGATGATTTTTACTATCCCAATGCTCAAGACTATCCGCAAATTTTACATCAGATTCATCAATTTTTTTAGTTGGCTCAGTGATGTCTCCTATAACAATACTCCAAATCTTGTGACTTACTAGAAAACTTTTCATCCCTTGCATCCAAAACTTGAAACTTGAACTAGTTAGAATAGTTGTAATAGGCTTTTCAATGTTAGTTTTATCTAAAATAATATAAATAGACATGAAATCAACTGGAATATTAATTCAGAAACCAAAACTCTGCCAATATAATTATCCAAAATAAACATATGAGAAACACTTGTGTCCAGAAAAATATTGCTTTGAATATGCAGCATATGACGACAGCAAGAAAGAAATAGAGGGTCAGAGGTGACTTTGGATCATTGCTTTGAGCAATGAGAGACGCAGTTGAGAATATAAATGATCAGAACATTGACGTGTGGTGTGGTGTGTGACAGCAGTCGTATGTGGTAGGTGATGACAACTACTGTCTCTCGACAAGCTGTGGTTATTTGTGCAGAAGCTATTCAAATGGACAAGAAGAGAACAATTGCTCCACAAATGTTCAATGGAAAAAGTTCACACAACAAATAGTTAGTGGTAGATAAATAAAGGACTCGAGCAAAAGTTTGCCGAGAAGAAAACTGATGCTCTCGTAGATGTGCAACGACAGATAAACAGAAGACCCATTGAGAACTATAGAACCAATTAATGACAATGATTTGTTGAGAATAAACCAAGGGAGCGTCATATGTGAATGGAGATAAATGAACAGATGGTAAAGGTTTACAGAGTAGAAAAATTCTGATACCAGGAAAGCAAGAACAAAACGCTAGAAGTAAGATGCTTTCTGAATTGATTGTCATAATCATATTTATGAACACATTACCTATACATGACATATATGAATATAAATAAGATATGATTTCTGCTAACATTAATTTAAACACATAGGATATACAAGAATTTGATCTAATATGAGCTTTACTAATATGAATCTTAACAGCAACATTGAAGTGATGGTATATCAGTTACTAGAAACAATTGATGTATATTTTGCATATAATATGCATGCTAGTTTTATTTATGACATTTAATATAATTATTGAACCAATCATTTCTAATATTTTTTAAATTTTTATTTGGTGGATCATAATCATAAAAATAGTTAGAAATGAATATTGTTTTATTTATATTTTCATTCTTATTTAATTATTTAAGACTAGTAATAATAAACATAAGGTTAACATTATATTTAAATTTATTCTTAACTAATTGAGATAAGATTGTATTAATTAATTGAATTAAGTTTGTAATAAATTATTAAATTAAAATAAATAATTTTTAATTTATTAAATATACTAAAAAAGTTTACCGAATTTGTACACTCTACCCTTATTTTACAATTGCTAATAATAATTTTTCTTGAGACCCTTAGGGGATCGACATTGTCTTGATTTATAAGGTTGGACTTTTCAATGGTGGCAAAGCAATAAGCAATACCCTACATATCAAAGCCACCAACCATCCCAAATCCTAAAATACAAAAATGACCACAGAAATAGAATCCTCTCGTTTTTCATTGTCCAATTGCAAGATTAGCCAATCAAGATGTAGCTGCTGTTTTCTCCTGGCTACTTTACAATGGTCTAATCTAAGGGCATTTTAAATTCAGTTAACCGAAAGTCAAGACAGGCTGTTGTTGGGTTATTAGAAACTATTTTAGTATTTTTACACAACCCTTAATATATTGTCCTCCTCTAGACCACTAAGTTTTCTAGATGAAAAGATAAGGGATTCTTCTTCTTTTCACTAGGAAAGATAACCCTCCATTAAACAATCAAATTTTGCACAATATATTTTAAGAATTATAAAATTACTTTTTTGAATTACACTTTGAGAAATAATTAATCTGCTTGGGCTTCATAGGGCCACGATCTTTATATTCTAACATTTCGCTCTAATAATAAATTTTAATTGAATGTCACAATGTCTTTAATTAAAATGGGTAATAGATCTTTTATTCGTCTTGAACAAGATATATAAAATACAATCCAAAATAAACCAAAATGAATTTAATAAAAAATAAAAAAATGCATGAATTTTATATTAAAATTAATTGAATAATGAAGTAATATGTTATAAATGATGAACAAGATGATAGCTTGTTTTTCATATTTAAAGAAAAAAAATTTATTCAACTCAATGTTTACAATGCAACGGGTTTGCCTTGTACTTTTCTGAAGCTCCAATCAATATAAAGACCAAACCTTCCTTATTGGATTGCCTTGTTGGAACACTTAAAATTCATGACATGAAAGTAAAATTTTAATTATGCATGCATAACACATAGAGAAATAAATTTGCACACATGGAGTGGAAAAACATTAATTATAGGTCAAATATGACCTTCTATGTTTTTTTTTAAAGTTCAAAAGTTGATTGATTGAGTAGAATTGTTGTCTTACAATATTAAGGACCCATACCAGATTACAAAACTTAAACAAGGGTAGACTAACCTAACCTCTTGTGGACCTCCTAAGTTCACGATTAAACCAAAACTAGTCCATGTATGAGATAGTATTGACTCTTGCAAACACTAGAGAGTTCTCTTGCAAACACTAGAGAGTTCTCATCCACTCGTAACAAATTTGAAATAAATCAGCAAGCTCTCAATCGTTAGTGCGTCAATGTGAGGCCAAAACACCAATAATCTAGAAGCATTAGTGTGAGGCCACCTAGGTATCTACTACCATCTACATATGTGATCAAAGCTTAATTGAAACAAATCAATCTCTAAGTCAATCTTCTGGTCAAAACACCGAACATCTACTCATCACATCTAGGTTTAGAGTTAGTTAACTGATTTATATTCCCTTCTTCATAAGAGATCTGTAGGGAATAAGGATATCAAGAAGGATTCTTCTTTAGTATCTTTCCTGATTCTTCGATTATACAGCCCCAGTTGTAAGGTACTTTACTTTCCCCTTTTAATGCCTTCGTATCGAAACCTCCATATCAAATGTGTTTGCTTTACTTAAGTGTACTTGCATGATGTCTAAACCAAATTTCCTTATAGTTTCAATGTGGTGGTAAGTGTAGGATAACATTCACTAGCGATGTTGGAGCAAATTAGTTACTCCCTGACACTGTTAAGTTGTGTAACAGTGTCAACTAAACTCCTTTTATATTAGAATATTCTCATATTCCTCTCCCCCTTGGAGCAATTACTAAAATTTGCTCCTTTGTAATTAGAAGGTCATAGGTTTAAATCACAGAAACAATTCTGTAAAAATATAAGGGTAAGCTTGTGTACATCGATGACTCTCCCCAGATCCCGCAAAGTGGGAAGCCTGTTGCACTGGGTACGTTGACTTTTTCATATTCCTCTCCCACCAAAGCTCCTGAACTGTGATTACCATGGCCAATATTAGCATCCCTTATTAAGTTTAGGCTGGTGTGCATTTATCCATTCAATTGCTAATGGATAGATTTGTTGTCCTTGAAGCATAAGAAAATCCTTTTAATTTTGAACCATACTGATTCAGAATATAGACATTCAAAGAAAAAATGGTTCCTAAATTCTCTTCCTCCCATACACAATACACAGTCACCATTTAGGTTCAGAAAAGCTAGTTTGTCCATATTGCTCAACCTATCCCTCATTACCAACTATAAAATGAAGGAAATATTAGGCTTAGTGTGTTTAAACCATACAATTGTATGCCAAGGTATGTCATAAGGCATTAGAGACAATTCTTTTCCTAAAATCCCTGCTAAAGTAATTTTGAATAGGCTTATTGAAACATATGTAGCAGTCTTAAGGTTGTGGGCTAGAATTAGATGTTGTATAGGAGTAGGAAAATAAGACCATTGATTCTCAATTATTAAGCAAGCCACTTTAGCATTATCTAAATAGTTTGACAGAGCCCTCCTACCATCTTGGTTCCCAATCAGAGGACCATCCCCTATTCAATTGTCATACCATAGAGAAGCTTTCCTTCTATCCCCTATTTTGCATAGCATATCCCTTACTACCTTATGCTTGATCTTCAATAGTTGATTAAGGAAATGAGAGTAAAAAGACCTTAAGTTGAGGGACCAAATGTTATTTCCTTGGAGAAATATCTATGTCGCCATTTTAACCAAAGGAAATTTCTATCTTCAATCGCTCTCCACAACTTCTTGAGCACTAGGATTTTATTGGTATTCTTAATTGAGATGATTCCCGAAAATCCTTTCTCCTTAACTAAGTATAAATCATTTCATTTCACCATTGCAAGTCCAATACCATTTCTGGAATTACCCTAAAGGAATTTCTTCATCAATTTCTCTAAAGTTTTAATGAGATTTTTGGACAAGAAAAAGTTAGAAATCCAATACATATGTAGGGAACCAGTTGTGGATTTTATCAACTGGAGCTCCCCCTATAGGATTGGTCCTTATTAGCCTAACTTTAAGTCTTTTTTGAACTTTCTCCGTAAGAAGCACACACTAATTGAAAACCTAAGTAAGACGTAGGTAGAAACTTTCTTGCCATACTTATGAGCTAAGCTATTCTAGATTCAAAAGCTTTAACCCTTGATAAAAGAAAAAGTGTCTTTTATTGAGGTTTATCCCAAAACATAACAAGGAAATGAATTGATTCATAGTGGACATTATAGCTTCAATTGATTTGAGATTAGCTCTTCATAATAAAACTAAATCATCTGCAAGCACAAGTGAGTAAAGGAGACTTTCCTGCATTTAGAGTGATATCTAAAACCTAAATTATACCCTTACTCCCATTGAAAATATTGGAAGGAGTGCCATTGATTAGGATACTATATGTGGTCGTAATAATACAGGCCTCAATCCACCCCATATAGATATTAGGGAGCATAAAGATTTTCAAAACCTAAAAAAGGAAAGCCCACTTAACACTTGCAAAGGCTTTATTGAAGTCTACCTAGATGCTGCAATTCATAAAGGCATTTCATCTATAGTAACCTTAAGCAGTTTTTGAGTCAATAGAATGTTGCCTCTAATGCATCTATCTTTGATGAAAGCGGATTGGTTATCACTTATGAGAGAAGAAAGAGCTTTCTTTAGTCTATTGTCTAAGATCTTAGGAATGATTTTATAAATGAATTTAGGGCAAGAGATAGGTCTAAATTCTCCAAAGGCAGAAGGGTTTGTAGTTTTCGGAATCAGGAAAAGGAACATCTTGTTAAATTCCTCCAAAAGCACACCCCTTTTAAAGAATTAATGCATTGTTTCTCTACAAGTTGACCAATTAATGGCCAAGATTTATGATTAAAAAAACCATTGAGCCCATCATCTCTAGGTAGGGGTGTTCAAGAAAACTCGCGAACCGAACCTGAACCGCATGAACCGAACTTGTAAACAAGGTTAACTGAACATGAGTTCAGGTTCGGTTTGAAACGAACCTGAAAAATCAAGTTCATAGTTTAGGTTCAGGTTTCTAACTTGCGGTTCTAGGTTAACCAAACCTAAACTGAACCTATAGCAAGTTAACCGAACAGAACCTGATTTATAGGTTTAGGTTTAAACCTGAACCTGAAACATCCAAAAAATTATCATATATTTAGATATAATTTAAGAGGATATTAATAATAATAAATTCACTAATATTTACTATATTAATTCTTGATTAGAAAAAGAAGAAAAGGAAAAAAAACTACTTTAATTCTATGTTATTAAATGTTAATCTTGAACATTGCTATTATAAGTAACAACTAATGTATA
>JANVCL010012780.1:0-11013 GCA_026546855.1 Erythroxylum incrassatum
AAGTAATAATAGACTTAACAAATATTCCTAGTTAGGCTCCACATTTTGCTTGCAAACTGAAGTCTTCAACCTCTGCTGAGAACAATAGCTCACCAATCACCATTAGCTCATTAATTATTATAGTTATGCAATTTATTAATTCTTGTGATTTTGGTAATCTCTTATTCCACTGCCATATGTACATGTCTATCCACGTGATGATAGCATTTGTGACACGTTAATATAGAAGAAAGAAACATAAAGCTATTCTTTTTAATTTCATTAAAAAAGATAAACTGTGTGAGTTCTAATATTATATAGCGGCCACTCTCTTGCCTCTTTATAATCAATACGATATTCCTAGGTAAAGCCTTTAGCAATAAGTTAGGATTATATCATTCCACATATCCATCATTTTAGGAATTATTTTTATATACTCATCTATAAACAACAACATACTCATTAGATGGTAAATCAACCATGTATCACGTCCTGGTACTAGCAAATGCTTGTAATTCTTCATCCATTTCTTTTTGTCATAAAGGGATAGAGCTTATTTCACAATAGGTATGAGGTTCAAAATATGAAAATCTTGAAGATGGATGAAAAGATAACTTACTTGATTAGTACAATAAGGAATGAGTTGAGGAGTAGAAGGTTTTGATGAGTGCGTTAATGAAGAAGGATCATGTAAAGGAACAAATGAATCCGTAACTAAAGAAGATAAAAATGGGATAGGATATAAACTTTATCGAATTGCGATAAATGTTACATGATGAACCTACAAGAGAAATATTAGAGAACAAAGACATGATTGTATGAGAGAGAAATAGACAAAAAGCTTCACTGAATAAGAATTCTGAAAGAGTTGAAAATATCATATACTTTTAAAAGGTCACATAATAAGAGATACGAAGTCTTTGAGATAAATGATCCTAACACTAATATCCTTTGTGTTCGATGACATATCCTAGAAAGCAATAAAATATTGCTTAAGATTCTAGTTTGGTGTATTCACGAGATTGAAGAAGAAAAGAAGAACAAAGCAAGGGTTGTTAAAGACTTTAAGAGTTTGATAGTTAGGAGTACAATTATGTAAGCATTTACAAAGAGAGATATTAAATATATAGTGATACAATCTATATAATTAAAATCTCTTAATAGTTGTAAACCTATCAATTCTGGTTTTTGTTTTAGTTAGATGCAAATCCAAATGCTTTATGTAACGCCAGACTTTCTGAGCCCTTTGGTGATTATTCTGTATTTGGATATACTATTTTATATTGATATATACATAGTTGTATATGAGTTCAAAGATGAATTTGAATCCTTTTGGTACGTATTCCAATGATTTATAATGTTATATGCCTTTACATGAACTTAGAGTTCATTGGTATGTGAAATCTTGAAGATTTCCGACATATAAGCTTTTAAGTGTGAAAAACCGAGTCCATTGGATGGATATGACCATGGTGGTTAAATTAAATGTGTTCTAATCCCTTAGAGGTGATTAGACATTATTTATGAACTTATTGGACACTTAGAAAGCTTAATTGGAAAAGTTCATGTACATAAGGACTTATTTGCAAATTGTTAAAAGTTAAAGGACTTAATTGTAATTTTCAATTCTTGGAGAAATAATTTGTAATTTTATAAAGTTAAGGGGCTTAATTATAATTTTCAAAAGTCCACAGAGCAAAATAAAAATAAAATTTTTGGTGATTCCCAAATTTTGGGCTTAATTGCAAATTTAGGAAAAGTTTGAAGGGTACAATGGTAATTTCACATAACCTAAGGGTAAAAAGGTAATGTTATCATATTTTGGTCAAAGAAGGTCAAAATTCTAGGCCCTTTTCCTTTATCACAGTGCACGCCCTTTGTTAAAGGCTTAAAAAAAGTTTTTTTTATTAAAAGAGAGGAGAAAGAAGGAGAAGGGAGGAGAAGAAGGAGGGTTTCGGCTATCACTTATTTTTTCACCAAGTTTTTTATTCTTCAACTAAAATCAAGGTGTTCTAAGCTAATTTGGGATCAAGGAACTCAAATCTATCATTATATTTGAGAACTTCTCAAAGGATTTAAAGATATCAGTAAAGGAAATTATATGTAAATTTTGTCTCATCTCTCTCTACATTATGATTTTGAGTTTAGTGTTAAGATATGTTATTTTCCATGCTTGATTATGCATGAAACATGGCTTAGATGAATGAAATGTGTGATGGAGAGGGTTCTTTAAGTCAAAACCGAAATTGTCCCCTTTAGGTGAAAGTTTGTGAATTTTCGAATATCTTTTGAAATTGATGGTCTAAATGAATTCTATGGTGTTAATTATACATGTATGATGTGAATTGATGATGAAGAATGAAGAAGATGGTGTTGGTTAAGTTTAGGTCAAAATGATGGAGCAGAGGTGGATTAATATAATGAGTTGTACAATCGATAAAATGAAGCTTAAATGAAGGAAATTGGTTGGAATGGAGTGATGGAATGTGTCATTGATTGGAAGTGTTACCATATGACATGATAGGAGCAAGAATTATTATGATAAAGTCTTGGAAATGTGATTTGAAAATCATGCACATTAGGTGTTTGATAAAATGCCTAAGTGAACTTGGCTTAGGATTTAAGGCTTTATAATGTATGCACTGGAAAACACTTTCATGTTTACTTAGAGTGTACTTGAAATGTTGCCTAGATTGATGAATAATGGCCTAATATGCTTGATAAATATGTGCTTAATGATGTTTGAAAATGAGTAAGTATGGGATTAAAGGCATTAAAATGCTTTAGAAAATGCAAAAGAAAAGTTAATGTGACCAATAAGGAAGTAAACCTGTGAGAAGTTTAATGTTCAAATTCTATAGCTTATAGGGAGTGATATTGTGTTTTATATACCTATGTGAGGGTGTATAAATAGAAAATTTAGGTTTAGGTAGTAATTTCATTGTATATCCTTTTTATGTATAAAGGCTCAAGAGTAGTGAATTAAGGAGTCCGTACCTAGGGTTGTTGAAGCTAAGAGAGTGCATACCTTCTTTGAGGTGAGTTGGGGAAATCATATTTCTCAAATAGGATTAGAACATCCTAAGATAAGCATGATGACTTGTATGTGAATTTTGAACCTAGGCAACTTATGGTGAACTTGAAGTTCAAATGGATCCTAATATGCTTAGGTATTTAATAAGTGACATTGTTTTTAATATCTCTTTGAACTTGGAGTGCAACTGATGTTTTTACTATATATTTTGAGAAATGATATTGTTTTCAACAAATCTGAACTTGAAATGTAAAGGACAACGTTTTATTTTCTAAAACTACATTTTTGAACAACTTTGCATTTGGAGTACAAAAGATGGCTTTTATTTCATGAGATAATGTTTTGGAATTTACATATGCATAATCGAGTCATGTATGCTGCATGTTTTTATTCTCTTTTGGCTTAGAGTCATGATAAGGTTTCATTTTATCGGTTGGACCGATAAATAAAGGCATGGTGCCTTACTTGATTTTTATACTTAATATTTGTATATGATTTTTCTGATTAGTGAGGAAACGATTGGTCAATCGTGTGCTGGGCACAACTGATTAAGTGACCCCTGTACCCTTGACGCTGGTACATGAAAGTCGAGTCATTGTATCAACACCTTTCTACGGGACTTGTAGGTGATTCCATACCTAGAGTCTGGACACCAACGAGGTCATCACCTAGGGTCATGACGCTCTTGTCAACTATAGTCCGAACTCACCACGGATGAAATTCGAGCCAACACCAAGTATCAATGGGTGTGCACATTATTTTGGCCGACTAATGGTATCACACATGATTGTTTTGGATTATCCTGATATTGGTTTTAGTGTTTGTAGCTTTTAGGATTTTTAAAACACAGTCATTATACTGCCCAAATTTTTCCAAAAAAAAAAGAAAAGAAAGAATAGATTTTCAGTTAGCCTTGCATAGTTGGATTAAGGATACCGTGAGTGTCCTTAGTCCGGTTATGCGGTGGTTGTCATGGGCCCGATGTGGTACCGGGTCATGATAAATTTTGTTTCTCATATATCACTAATGATGAAACTAATTATTTGTTATTTAAATGCCCATTATTTAATGGGGCTTAACACTTACTCATTTTTTTATTTAATATACAATGCAACAAAGTTCTATAGAATGAAATAGTGGAATGTTTAACCAAACCTCAAACCTAATTAAAAAAGGAGCTTAAATTTTTAGAATGACATTTAGTTGCCTAATATACTCCATCTAGATTGAAAGGAACCATAAGATATTCAAAGGAAATAAGCTAAAAGAACACGTGTTTATAAAAATACATCAGATTAGGCAATGGAGTTGATGTTGCTAAGATATTTGGAAACAACCATTATCTATAACTTTACCTAAACTTGGAGTCTGAGATAAAGGAACGTAAGAAAATTTGGTATGAAGTTAGGATGATTGCTCTATTGTTCTTCTTTCTATTGGTTTTTTTTTTTTGAAGGAAGAAGCCAAAATAATAGTTGAGAATTCTCCTATGAAAGGTTTGAATGTCCTTTGCTTGTTTAGATAATGTAAACAAATTATAATATTTTTTTCTTATTTATTATTTTTTTCTTAATTTGTTTTGCTTCTTATGCAATCACTCATATTTAGCTTGAGTTATCCTATGACATGGTTTCAACATATATTGTACTTCTCTCAGAATTAACCTTTTAATATATTTTCATTTCTAAAAGAGAAGGAATCAAACTCTCTCATGTTTTTTTTTTCATTTTTTGGTACATAAAATATGATGAAAAGGGTATGGACCATTATTTATTGTATTTTTAGACTCAATCCAAATAAATTATCATAGGTAGAGAAGGTTGTTGGTCGAAGAATTTCTCAAACTTACTAATGATATCTAACAAAAGTAAATAAATAAATAAATTACACAAACCAAAAGAAACAAAAATCAAAACGTTTAGTGAAAAGAAGTTCAAACTATCAATAGTATTTTTACATATGTATTTTTGCCTTACTGTATTCCATAATTCAATCGGTTAAGAGATAGTGTAGGCTATGATAATTCCCTTGTCATTTACAGTCGTGTAGATGCTAGACTTTACAATCTCATATCTAAGATACGATCTCATCTATTTTAACTCCCTTCTTTAGCCTCCCCTCTCTTGCTTAACTTATCTCCTCTCTCTACTCACCCTTGCTTCCTACTCCTTCTCTTTCCTCCTAATTTTATTAACTCTCCTTTGGCTTGGTCCTCTTTGTTCTTATTCTCTTCAAGAGTATTTCAATCTTTCCACTCATTTATTTCCCTTCAAAAATGTTCCTTCCATACTCAACCTAGGTCAATTATGAGTGGCTTGCTTCCAACCGTGTTTCTCAGTTTCAGTTTAGTATCTTGTAAATAAGCTACATATTGCAAGATAATCAAAAGGAAAAAATTAATCAAATCAAGAAAACTAAGTATGTTTAATAATGCCCTTTTAAGTAACAAACTGTCAATAAAATAGTGAATAATAAAACTCCTTGAATCGTCTATTGAATTTAACAGTTTGAATTCTAAGAAGGTGAACTGTTCTCTTTCTTCCTTAATCACCTTCGTTTCCTCTTCTTCTTCCACTTCGTGAATAAAGATGTCTATATCTTCTTCAACTTTGTCTCCATTATCATTTGTTCATCATTCTCTTCTTCTTCAACTTCTTAAATAAAGACTTCCTCATATTCTTCAAACCCAATCTCCATTGTCATCTGTTCTTCTTTATCTCGCTCCTTTAAAGATTTGGCTTCATCAATTATCATAAATAAGCTACCCTCCTTCGGATTCCTTAATAATGTTGAATTTCACTTGTTCACCTCTAATACAAAGGATGAGGTTGTCATCACAAACATCTAACAAAGCTTTTTAAATTTTAAAAAATTGTTTACAAAGAACTAGAAGACAATTTTGATCTTCTTCAAAGTTTACCACAACAAAATCCAAAGGAATGATAAACGTGTACACTTATACAATTCATCCTCTACCACGCCAAGCAGTTTCTTTAGCAACTGATCTGCCAATTGAATACGCATATATGTTGGCTTCACATCTCTTAGCCCCAGTTATCTAAAAATTGTCAAAGACATAAGGTTTATACTTGCGCCTAAGTCACACAAACATGTTGAAATCTTTAAATTACCAACTACATATGGTATCGTAAAGCTCTTTGGATCTGTCAACTGTGAGGGTATATGATTGGTAATTAATAAACTAGAGGTTTTCTTCATGGCTACCGTTTGATTATCATCCCAAGTCGGCTTTGTAAATAATATTTCTTTAAGGAACTTTGGGTACTTGGGACTGCATTTCAACACTTCCATAAAAGACAAGTAAATTTGTCATTTCTTTAGCTTTTCCACGAACTTTTTAAATGATGCATCTAATTCGTTCTTCTAAAGTCTTCATGGGATTGATATTTTTGGTGCGTAAGGTGGAGGAAGAAAGTATGCAGGGTCTTCATCCTTTTTCTTCTTCTCCGGGCCTTCTATAAAGTGGTCTTAGCTTGTCTTTCTAGCAGTTCTTCTAGCTCTTTCCCACCCGTAAGTGTGATAGCCTTACATTGCTCTCTTGGGTTTACTTCCATGTTGCTCAAAAAGTTTTCCATACTTCTTTTACAGAATTCCCTATAAAGCTAGCTCATTTGAACCTGTAGGTTGTGAACTTGTGAATAGAAGAAGCATGATCTTTCGTTACTTGCTCAAACTTCCCTTCTAGTCTCTTCTGGGCCTCTTCCATGTTTATAAGTTTGTCCATGATCATGTCCAATTTAGAATCCCATGAAATGGACTCATTTTGTTGAAATCCTAGTAGGCCTTGAATTACCATTTGAGTTCTTACATTGTTAGACTCAAAGAAATTTAGGTAGTTCTGCCATCCCGAATTATAAGTGTTCCAATAAGGATGATTACTTCCCCGACCAAATTGTACCTCAATAAAGTTTGCAAGGATCCTTTGCTCCTTATAATATGTTTCCTCCATCATCGTTCTTTTTATATCTTCTTGGCATTTAACTTTTCGAATTCTTCATTTTTTCCTTGTGATGTCCAAATCGATGTGTCTTTAACTTTGTTCCCAAACTTCCCTTTTTAAAAACAAAAATCTCTTATGAATAGGTACCACAACTATAAGAATTGGTGAAAATTCTTTAGAAAAAAGGAATTTAGCTAGTCCTAAGCTAGTTCCCTGATAATAGTGCCAAAATCTTGTTGTGCAAGTTTTACTTCAAATAGAACCCCCAATATTCGCAAGTGTACGAATCATAAACTTATAGTATTAAAGGTGTTGATCCCATGAGGAAATAGTTAGAACTAAGTGAACCTAAAAGGTATCAAGAGATGAATTTAAGGAAAATAAAATATCAAAATTTTAAAACAATTATATAACGCCCCATAGTAGGGGTTAAAATATTGAGGAATTTCAATGCATAATATGCTTTAATTGAGTTTTTGCTTATTTATTCATATGCATTTTTGGACCCATAAAAATTATTGAACATGCATTCATGACATTCCGGATGTAATTGGTTTTAGAATTTTGATTAAGATGAGAATTTTGGTTTATTAGTTATGGAAATTTATTTGGAAATTATTAGTAATATTTTGAAAATTTTTAGGAATTTTAGGATATTCAGAAAAATGACGTAATGACATGTAGCACTCCTTGTGGATGACAAATGGCTCACATGCAATGGGGCCATATGTCAAGGTATTAATTAAACACGCAAGCATGTGTTTTGAAAGGCAAATTACTGTAGCTCTTTGTTGTCTCCAACTTTTGCTTGGTTTTGTATTCTACACCAAAACTTTATTCTTCGCTATCAAAGTTGGGATTTTTTTTCTTCTGAAGAAGCAAGTAAGTTGTGTTATAGTTTTTGGATGGTTTGCAAATGTATTTGATGTTGTTGTAATATTGGAAATGAGTACATACATGAGAAGTTTCAATATTATAGCTTCGATAATGCCCAGGATGTTTTATATACACTTGGTGTGATTTTAAAAATATGCAGATTATGTTTTTTATGCGGATTTCTGACATGAATATGCATCATACATATTTAGTATACATGAATGTGCATAAATGATTTCATAACTGTGCACAATAGTGATATATGTTTGTATTAAATGTTTTAAAGGAACCCTTAGAGCGACTGATTCCAGATATTGTCGGGACTTCGAGGCAATAAAGCTACAGGGAGCTTTTGTAAGTAATTTAGATGGTCAATTTTGATAGTTTTGCTTTGACTGTTTTGTTTGCTATTGATTTGGATCATTGAATGATTTGCAAAGTTGTAAATACGTGATATGCTTGAATGATTTGCAAAGTTGTAAATATGTGAATTGAATTTCAGACATTTTTGTTTTGATTATGTTAAGACCTAGTTGTGGATAAATAGACATGCCTAGAAGGGTCTATAGCTGCTTCTGTGACACTTCGATGTCTTTTGTTATTGACACTTCGGTGTTGAGACTTCGATCTCTTCAGTGACACTTTGGTGTTGAGACTTCGGTCTCTTCTGTATAAGTCCCATTACTCGCTTCTGTAAATGGATTTAGTAGTCATCTAATTTTGTACTTTGATATCTGTTTATTTTGATATAAACTAAATTATGTTCTGATTCTGAAGGTTTATAACTCTTGTGTTATGTAGTTCTGATAATCATAATATCTGTTCTGAAACTCATTATGTCCGATTTACTGTTAAAGAAATCTTTTGAAATAGATTAGTTATTACTCACTAAGCTATATGCTTAGCACGGTGGATTTGCCCCGTGTAGGTTCAGAGAGAAGGACTTAAGGAATGGGACAAGTCAACCTCATTGGCCTAAGGAGTCTGGGTTTTGTATTGCTCAAAAATGTATTTTGTTGAGTTTGTTTTGGGGTTGTACATAACTTTGGATTTTTGTTTAAAGGTTTGTAATAACCTTTATTCGGGCTAGTTTATGAAATTATGATATGTATTGTATGTTTGTTTAAGATTATGAAAAAGCATGTGTAAAATGTTTCGTATGTTTTGAAACTGTTTATTTTTTTGAATGCTATGCTTTTGCGAAATGTATTGTCTTGAGTGGCATCCACATTTCCTCTGACGGGGGTATTAGGGTGCTACAAAACCAACCTTAAAATATGGTGTAAGTAACCAAGATGAGGCTATTCTCATTCACTCTTAAAGATCGAGCCAAGATGTGGCTGGATTCTCTTAGCCTAAAAAAAGAGACAACATAGGAGTAGTTGGTACAAACCTTTTTGGCTAAGTACTTCCCCTTAACGAAGACCACAAGGATCATAAAAGAAATAAAAAATTTATAGCAAATTAAAGGGACATCATTGTATGAAGCATGGGCAAGATTTAAGGAGTTACAAAAGAGTTGTCCAAACTATAACAAACTCAAGGAGTTCTTATTGTAAACCTTATATAATAGAGCCAATCCATCCATAAGATGTACCATTGACATAGTAGCTAGAGGTTCATTGATAAAGAAGATAGTAGATAATGCATATGATTTACTAGAGAAGATGACATTGTCTGTAAACATAAGAGAGGAGTAAATAACAACTAACCTTTAAAGATCATAAAGGAGTGTTTGTTGTTGATTTAGTGACAACGTTATAGGGTGAATTAACATACCTGGCCAAGTAAATAGACAACTTGATAACCATTTCTTTTAACCTACTAAAACTAATATGATATGGATGCGAATTGTGGAGTCAAGAAGGTCTTGGTACAATTAATTGTTTTTAGGTGGACAACAGTAATATGGAGTAGCTAAATTTGATAAGAGAACAAATAGGTTAAGGTGGTAATAATACTTACTCTAATACTTAAAATTCCGAGTGGATGAACCACCTAAATGTCTCTTAGACTAACAATGCAGGTAATTAAATGAGAGTATTAGGTCCTAAAAAACTTCAATAAGACAGGGTTGATTCATTAGAATTAAAGATGAATAAGCTAAATGAAATGCTGAATTGTAAGTTCATGAATAAAGAAGAGAGCCAGAAGAGGTTGGAAGCTAAGTTTGACCAAATAATGAAAAATCATGCTTTTTTATCTATAATTTGGAGATTCAAGTGGGGTAACTAGTAAATGCATTGTCTACACAAAGTATATGGAATCTCTTGAGCAATACGGATTCTAATCCAAGGAAGCAAATAAAGGTCATCACACTTAGAAGTATGAAAGAGTTAGAAGAACCAACCAAGAAAAAGATTGAAACCCACCAAGAAGGAAGTTAAGAAGAAGGAGTAAGATAAGAAGAAGGAACTAACATATGACCTAACCTCTCCAAATTTTCCAAATATCCTATTCCTGCAAGGGCTGAAAAAGAATCAAATGGACTTGCAATTTGCAAAGTTTTAGAGAAGTTAAAGAAAGTGCAAATTAACTTGTCCTTTGTGGAAGCTTTGGAGAACATGCCTAACTATGTGAAGTATCTTAAAGACATCCTATAAAACAAGCAGACTTAAGAGGACAATCAAAAGGCCTCTTTGAGGAGAGTTACAATTCCATAATTACCAGCCATAAGCCTTCAAAATTGAAAGATCTAGGGAGTTTTACTATACCCTGTGTATTTGATAATTTAGAATTTTCTAAGTGTTTATGTGATTTAGGTGCAAGAATTAATCTTATGCCTTTGTCTATTTTTAGGAAATTAGGGCTAAGAGATGTTAATCCAATATCCATGCTCATTTAGTTGGTGGATTAATCAATAAAAAGATCATTTGGTATAGTGGAGGATGTGTCAGTTAAAGTGGACAAATTTATTATTCTTGTGAATTTTGTAGGGCTAAACTTTAAAAAAGACTGAAATTTTCCATTAATTCTGTAACACCCCACTCCCGAGTGACCCGAACCTGATATCATTAGTGATATCCGAGTCCGTGCCCCGCGAGGGTGGCGTATTACATCAGTCAGTAAAACTCGGTATATATATATTTTTGAACCATTCATTCCACGTTAAAAGGAAATAGTTTCAGTCATTACACAATCACGCGGAATAAGCAGTAAACAG
>JANVCL010012828.1:0-11010 GCA_026546855.1 Erythroxylum incrassatum
TCTTGCGTGGTGAGGAATCTCTCCCTCGTGGGATGTGCGTCCAGATGTCACTCAGGACATCGGGCCCGCGACTCACCAGAGAGGGGTTCCAACATTGCCCTTCCTATTGTTAACATTAATATGCGTATGAGGATTTCGAAGCTCCATAGAATGAGACTCTAAAATTTTAGAATGTCTCAAATAAGGTATATCAAACATATCAGGTCTAGCTATATGCACACCATACACATTAAGATTGTAGTGCAAAGTCAAAGCAGTAACAATGTAAGCCAGGCCAAAATATGAGCTTTTCTTAGTAATGGAACTCACAATAGATCAAAAAATGTGATAAGGCATATTAATTTTAATTTTATGATCCATGCACCAAAGAAAGAAAAGTTCCTTAGTCGAACACTTATTGCTTTCAATTTTGTTTAAAAAAATTAGGCACATAAACTTGTGAAGAAGTAAGTGCTTAGTGCTACAAATCAAAGTGTTGGGTGCATTCCTAGAGTCAAAAATGTTTTCACCCGTAAGGATCTTCCAATAATCATCCACATTAAAATCATCATGTTCATCCAAAACTTTGGTGTTAGACAATTCAAAGATCGCATGAATGACAATATAATCCAACCTATATGCATATCCACCTATACTAAACTAGAGTGTGTCCATTTTAGTATTGTAGAATGTGGTGGTGAAAAATTTTATAATCATCATGGGGTATGTCAATACATCACAATGAATTAAACAACCCCAACCAATATTTGCAGCCAATTTTTCAATGTTAAGCCTTAGTCCTAGAGTTTCTAATAGGTTAAAATCAAAGTACCTATGAGGCAATAACTCTCTATCATTAAAAATCCAAAATTTGATATCTTTTTCTTCTAAAAATTAGGGAATGGGACGTGAAAAGTGATCTCCATACCACGTTTACCTTCTCTAGAGACTTGGAGGCGTAGTTGGTCGATTGGTTTATGGGCTAGAAGCTTCCTTCGAGCCATTTAAAGAGAAAAACCTATAAAAGAGTCAAGAGAGAGATTAGCATGTTTTTGAGAGAGAAAGAAAGAAAAACTTACCAAATCTTGGATTCTTGAGTGGGTGATGTGAAGTAAGCGTTAAGGGAGTGAATAATGATGGAAAAAGTGGAGAAAACACCAAGATTTGGGGGAAAGATGAAGGATTTGTGAGGTTTGGGTGAGTTGGTGTCGGTTTTATAGTGATAGAATGTGAAAAGTTGAAGAAAGAAGTAAATAGGGATTTTTTTAAATCCTTCAGTTGGGGATCCCATGATTATGGGAATCCTTGTGGGTTAAGGCTCTAGAATGGGTCTGTTTCCCATGCTCGTGGGAAACAGACCCATTCTCATGATCGTGGGCACTGTACAGATACCCAATCTTAATTTTCCAACTTTTTAGCCCTTTTCCAAGCTTAGCATGCATTCCTAACATTCAAGCATCCTGCAAACACATTAAAATCACCCAACCATCAAAAGTTTTGAAGAGAAAACAAGTTAAAACTCAAACAAAACAAGTAAAACTAATAAATCATAGCAAACTCAAACCAAACATAATCAAAATGAAACAAATCAAATAAAGAAGTAAACAAAGACAAGTAAAAGAAAGGTAAACATACTAAGGTAAGGTCATTAGCTTGACCATTCCACATGCATTCATGAAAGGAGGGAAAAAAGGGAGGAGATGACTTCCCTTTCTTGCGAGTATGTTCCTCCATATTATGGCTTGCATCTATGCCCATTAACCTTGAATTCTTCACCCTTGTCATTTTCCAACTCCAAAGCTCCATGGGGAAACACTTGTAGGATCTTGAAGGTTCCACTCCATCTTGACTTGAGCTTTGTAGGAAATAACTGAAGTCGTGAATTAAATAAAAGTACTAAGTCCCCATTCTTAAACTCGTTCTTTTGAATGTGAGAGCATCATGCCACTTTTTTGCTCTCTCTTTGTACAACTTAGCATTTTCATAAGCTTCAAATCTCAAATCTTCCAATTCATCAAGTTGTAATAATCTCTTCTCACCCGCAAGCTTCCCATCCATCTTTAACTTCTGAATTGCCCAGTAGGCTCTATGCTCCAACTCCAAAGGTAAATGGCAAGCCTTGCCATACATATGTCTAAATGGAGTGGTGCCTATGGGTGTCCTGAAGGCTATCCTATATGCCCAAAGTGTATTGTCTAACTTCAAAGCCTAATCTTTCCTTGAAGTGTTCACTACCTTCCCCAAAATCTTCTTCAGTTATCTATTCATCGCTTCCACTTGGTCACTTATTTGTGGATGGTAAGGAGTCACCACTCGATGATGCACATTATATCTTTTTAATAGAGCTTCAAAGGGTTTGTTGCAAAAATGACTCCCTCCATCACTGATTATCACTCTAGACACTCCAAATCTAGTGAAAATCTTCTTAATAGATCTTTTCATCGCCTTGCCGTCATTGGTTGGAGTAGCTACGACTTCAACCCACTTCAAAACATAATCAAATCCAACCAGTATGAATGTGTTACCTTAGGAGGATGGGAATGGTCCCATAAAATCCAAGCCCTATACATCAAATATTTCCACTTCCATGATGTTTGAAAGTGGCATCTCAGCCTGCTTTGATATGTTGCCCACTCTCAGCATCTATCAGTAGCACAATGTTTTGGGCATCCTTAAACAATAGAACCCACAATATAAGATATGAGCGGCCGTCTTATTTGCTCCATAATGTCCTGTATACACTAAACTGCAACATTAAGTCAAAACATCAAGTTTTTCATCTTCAAGGACACACTTGCAAATCACATTATCATCACAAATTTTATATAAAACAAGTTTATCCCCAATATAGCAAGAACACTAGAATAAGAAATGCTTCCTTTATTGATATGAAAGATCAGAAGAAAGAATACCACCTGTGAGGTAGTTTGCAATATCTGCAAACTAAAGACAAAAGGGATTTTCTACCATCATTAAAGTCTCATTAGGAAAGCTCTACTTGATTTCCTCTTCTTCTTTATAGTGCCACCTTCAAATCATGATAGGTGGTCTGCTACAACATTTTCTGCTCCCTTCTTGTCTTTAATCTCAATGTTGAATTCTTTGAGTAATAGCACCCATCAGATGAGCCTAGCCTTGGCGTCTTTCTTGAAGAAAAGATATCGCAATGTTGCATGATCTGTAAAAACAAGAACATGTGAGCTTAAAGATAAGAACAAAATTTCTCATATGCAAACACCACAGCAAGCAACTCTTTTTCCATAGTTGTGTAATTTAGTTGTGCTCCAGTCAAGGTCTTGCTTGCATAGTAAATGATGTGCAACCTCTTTTCCTTTCGCTGGCTAAGGATACAGCCAATGGCATGATCACTTCCATCAAACAAAATCTCAAAAGGAAGAGACCAATCCGGCGACGTTAGAATGGGTGCTGTTGTAAGTGCCTTCTTCAACCTGTTAAAAGCTTCCAAAAAAGCATCATCAAACACAAAAGGCACATTTTTAACTAATAAATAAGTTAAGGGTATAGCGATAAGAGAGAAATCTGTGACGAACCATTTGTATAATCCTGCATGACAAAGGAAGGCTCGAATGCCCTTAATGTTGGTGGGAGGTGGTAGCTTTTCAATCACTTCATTCTTAGCTCGATCCACTTCAATCCCCTTATATGAGATCTTATGGCCTAATACAATTCCTTCTTGGACCATGAAATGACACTTCTCCTAGTTCAAGACTAGATGAGACTCCTCACATCTTTGGAGCACTATGTCTAAATTAAACAAGCAATGATCAAAAGAATCTCCAAAGACAGAGAATTCATTCATAAATACCTCCATGAAGTTCTCATTCATATCCAAAAATATGGCCATCATTCACCTTTGGAATGTGGCGTATGCATCGTATAAACCAAAAGGCATCCTCTGATAAGCGAAAGTCTTATAAGGACAAGTGAAAGTGGTCTTCTCCTGATCCTGTGGTTATATAAACTCCTGATTGTGCCTTGAGTATCCATCAAGAAAATAGTAAAATGCATGGCTAGCCACCCTCTCAATCATTTAGTCCACAAAAGGTAAAAGGAAATGATTTTTTTTGGTGGCCAAATTGAGCTTCCAGTAATCAATTCACACTTTCCAACCTATTATGGTCCTAGTAGAAATCTTCTCACCTTTTTCATTCTCCATCACTATCATGCCTCCCTTCTTAGGTACACACTGTACCAAACTCACCCACTCACTATTTAAAATGGGGTAAATGATCCTTGCATCCAAAAGCTTCACTTTCTCCTTCTTCATAACCTCTTGCATGTTTGGATTTAACCTTCTTTGTCTCTCTCTCACTATTTTACATCCTTCTTCTAGGTTAATCCTATGCATCACCACATTGAGGATAATCCCCCTAATATCATAAATTTTCCACCCCATGGCTCTTATCCTCTTCTTAATGGTCTCCACCACTTTCTCTTCTTACTCACAATCCAATTGGTTGGAGATAATGATGGGTAGGGTATGGTTCTTACTTAAAAAGGTGTATCTCAAGTGGGAAGGTAAGGGTTTAAACTCTAAAGTGGGTGGCTTAACAATGGAAGGTGGTGTGGGTGTATCTCTTTTCTCTAACTTCACTAGCTTAACTTCCTCACGTAATTCCTCTTCTCTCACACTCTCATCCCTGTGCACTTCAATAACTTCATCAATTTCCTCTTCAACCTCCTTCACACACTCATCCACATCATAATTTTTCATACATGCAGTACCATCCATCGATTTCTTTAAAGATTTAGACATGTTAAATTCAATATGCTCAGTACTAATTCTCAAAACAAGTTTTCCTTCATGCACATCAACTAATGCCCTACTAGTATTCATAAAGGGCCTACATAAAATCAATGGAAAATGTCTATCCGCTTCAAAGTTTAACACAACAAAACCAACAGGAATGATACATTTATCTACTTTTACCAACATACCTTCTACAACTCCAAATGGCCTTTTGATGGATTGATCTGTAAGCTGAATGAGCATGAATGTTAACTTAACCTCTCTTAATCCTAATTTCCAGAAAATAGACAAAGACATCAAGTTAATAATGACACCTAAATCATATAAACATTTAGAAAATTCAAAGTTGCCAACAACAAAAGGAATAGTAGAACTTCGTGGATCTTGTAGATTTGAAGGCATTGTGCTTGATATGATCGAACTACAATTCTCCACCAAAGTTACCGTCTGATTGTTCTCCCAAGTGTGTTTATGTGTGATTATCTCCTTAAGAAACTTTTCATACTTGGGCATGCATTCCAAGGCTTCCACTAATGATGAGTTAATTTGAAGCTTCTTCAGTTCCTCTAGAAACTTAGAAAACTAAGTATCTAAATGATGTTGTCTCACCCTTTGTGGATATGGAAGTTTAGGCTTATAGGTGGTAGTGGTACATAAGGCCTTTCTTCTACTTTCACTTCTTCTATCTCCTTATGTTTCTCCTTTGTTTTACTCTCCTTTTGCATATTTGGCTCCTCCAGTTGCTTGCCACTTTGAAGTGTCATGGCCTTAAGTTGTTCCTTTAGGTTAGCTTCAAGCTTGGTAGGCTACCTGCATTTCTAGAAGACATAGCAGTAGCAAGTTGACTTGCCTAAACCTCCAAGTTATGGATGGAGGAAGCATGGTTCTTCAAGATTTGATCAAATTTGGCGTCCTGGCTTGTAAACATCTATTTCTGATTCTTTTCGTGCCTTCTTAACTTCCCTCTTAGCTTGAGAATTTGGACCCCAATACATCTATTAACTTTTCCATTTTTTCTCTCCAAAGACCAAAGATAGTCTTGTTGAAATTCGGGCAATCCTTGTGCTTTTTCTTGGCCACTTGCATTATTAGTACTCCAAGAAAATTTTGGGTGGTTTTTCCACCCCAGATTATAAGTTTTAGAGTATAAATTGTTACCTTGATGTGGTTGGCCCAAGTAATTTACTTGTTCTATGCTACTAGCTCCAAACAAGAAGCATTTTGTTGTGCAATGGTTTTCCTGCCACATAACTCATAGTGAATCTGCATAGCTTTGGTTGTGGATGAAGAAGCTCCTTGCATATTGTTCAACTGCTTAGTGAGGGCAATAATTTGAGCTTGTAAGGCTGTGACAGAATCAACTAGAATCATGCCTTTTTATTCCTTTGTGCCTTGCCTACTCCTTTCGTTCAACCACATGCAACTATTACTTGCCAACTCCTCCATAAGATAATAAGTTGCCTCAATGGTTTTCCTCATCAACGACCTTCTAGTAGCTGTATCTATTGTCCCTCTCATAGTCTAATTCACACTATTGTAGAATGTATGTGGTAAGAACTCCCTTGGAAGGTTATGGTTTGGGTAGCTTCTTTGCAACTCTCTGAACCTCTCCCAAGCTTCATAAAATGACCCCCCATCATATTGCTGAAAGTTTGTAATTTCCTTGAAGATTCGCATAGTCTTTGTCAATGGGAAGTATTTGGCAAGGAAAGCTTGGGCTACTTGCTCCCATGTAGTAATATGAAATGCACTAAGTGATTTGTACCATACCTTGGCTCGATCTCTCAAAGTGAATGGAAATAATCCGAGCCTCACAACATCATTAGACATCCCTTGGAATCTAAAAGTGTCACATATCTCCAACAAGTTTGCTAGGTGGGCATTAGGATCTTCAATTGATAACCCATATAATTGAACATTGTTCTGAAGTATGCTTAGGAGTGTCGGCTTGATTTCAAAATTGTTTGTTATGACTACAGGCCTTGTAACTCCTTATGGACTAAATCCAAACTTCATAAAATCCATCAATGCTCTCTAGAACCCTCCTTGTTCTCCTTCTTCCACCATATTTGTTTGAAGACTTTCTTAGCACTTTGCTCTCCTTAATCTCCTATCTTGTCTTGTAATATTAGAAAATTCTTCTTCAAAAGCTTCGTCGGGCCTTCTTGTGCTCCTTGTGTTCGTACACCTGCAAATACATAAGGAAAAGTATCAAACACTCTCAAATCAAAAGTTACCCAAACTAAACAATATACTAAACAAAAAATCCCCAGCAACAACGCCAAAAACTTATTGATTGCAAAACCAATTCACTAGTTTTATGCTCAAAACCGCAAGTATATGGGGTGTAATTTATAGTAAAGAACATATATCAATCCCTTAGAGATTGAGTTTAGATGCTAGTTAATTCAGGCTACTTAGTTTAAGAACCAATTTTAATAAATTAAAAATTAAAAATTAAAAATTAAACCAAATCATACAACTAACAATGAACAAATGATAAAGAAAAATTGCAGAAACTTGGAATTCAATATTTAACAATTAGAGATCACTTTTTCGCTAACTTATCTCCTTCCTACCTTGTTAATTGAATTGTGCCTCACTTAAGATGTCTTAATGTATTAACTACCCTCTCTCAAGGTGTAATTAATTTTCCCTAGCCAAATTAAATGTAAATGATTAAGCAATCTCAAAATCTACAGAATCAGTCCACCAATTCAACTAGTTATGAAGTTATCCTATGGGTAATCAACTAATTAGCCAAGATCTCTCTCTAACTAATCAATTAAGTTGATGAATGTAGGTCTATAGAGTGCCAATTCTCATTGTACAGCCCTACACAATTTACCCAACTTAATTTCTTAATATATTCCAAGGTATAAGCTCAACAGTCATCAAAAGCATCATACATTTAAATCAATAAAGTAGGAGTTTAATAAGTAATTCAAAAGTAATCTATACAAATAGCTCAGCAACTCATAATGTCATTAACATCACCAACAACTAGAAAATCTATAATAAAGATGCTAGAAGAGAAAAACGAAATAAGAACTAAATGAAGCAAGCTCCTTCTCTTCTTTGCCAAAATATGGAAAATTTGGAGTTGGTGTGCTCTTTGCCAAATTTGGAATGAAAATCTTGATTTCTACCTCTCTCTAGGCTTTAAATATGTTTTTAGCTCAAGGATGCAAGTTCTCACAACACTCTACTACGCCTAGGGATTTTTGCCCTTGTATAGTTACAAGAACCTAAAAATAAGTGAAACCCATGTGTCTCTTCTGGTTAAGGATCCCACAATCTTGGGTTCTTGTCTTATAGCTCCTTCATTTCTCTTCTCCTCTCTTGGTCCCTAGCTTAATCACAAAGGTGGCCACCCTCCATTCCTACATCAAAATGATCAATTCTTACCTTAAATTAATATCAAACATAAAAGAACAACCATGAAGATCAAGCAAAACAAAAACATATAAAATAAGTCCTATTACACGACAATAATAACCTATTATGCAAGAAACACATTCCAAATACTTAGAAAAACACACACTAATGCACAACTATCATCAGTTACCCTATTCCATCCTATTTCTTGATCAACCAGTATTCTTTTCCATTATGAGTCTTTGGTGCCATATGTTTCATTCATATATCTTCCCCTACCCAAGATAAAATGACGGCTAAATCCACCAAATGTATTTTTCTCAGTTACTTAAGTCTTTAAAAAGGTTATAAGTGTTATTCTCCATCAACACATCGATATTTTGTTTCTACTGATGTTACATTCTTTGAATCTTCTCCATTCTACTCATCATTTGCAACAAATATCACATTTCTCAGTGTGGTCCTTCCAACTCCTTTTATTACACCTTTTCCTTATATTGCTCCTCTTTTTAATCCTCTTTTAGAGTCTGTCTAGTGTTCATCCCTTACTAAAACATCATACTAATGACCCTGATCTCGATAATGAGACACTTATAGACTCTCCTGTTGATTCAGTTCCTACTCCGGATTCCTCACTTATTGCGGTTCTAACTAGTGAAGATTAGTTTTCCATTCCCATCCATAAAGGTACACGATTCACACACAACCCTCATCTTATTTATAATTTTTTAGTTATCATCATTTATCACCAGCATATTCTGCCTTTGTATACACCCTCTCTTCTGTCTCTCTTCCTCCTAATGTTCATGAGGCATTTAATGATCCTACGTGGCGTCAAGCAATGGTTAAAAAAATGACTCCTCTATATGTTAATGATATTTGGGAGTTAGTTCCTTTGCCCCCAGACCATTCCACTAATGGTTATCGTTAGATATATACTGATAAAGTTAGCTGGATGGAAAGTTTATCAACTAAAGGCACGTTTAGTGGATAAAGGGTATACACAGACTTATGGGTTGGATTATTATGAAACTTTCTCTCAAGTGGCCAAGATGTCATCTATTCACTTATTTTTATCCATAGTTGTCATTCTCCAATGGCCTCTTTATCAATTGGACATTAAAAATGCCTTTCTACATGGTGAGCTTTAGGAAGAGATTTATATGGAGCAACCACTTAGATTTGTTGCTCAGGGGAAGTCTACTTTAGTTATTTAACCCAAGTTTCCTATATCATTTGGTGACAATTTCATGGTTTTTGTTATACTTTTTGGCTCTTATTGTTAGATATTGTGCTTAATTTAGCTCATAAGTTTTTGTTTTAAATTAATGTAGTTTGAAGGTAAAATCGTCACAAATAATTAGTAAATGCTCTAAATTGATTTTTAGAATAATTGATACTGCAAACTACTATTTTTCATTGTAGGACATTTAAGAAGTAAAGCAAAAGGGTGAAGACTAAGAACACAAGTCAACGAGGTAATAGGCAAAGTTCATTAGTGAAATCAGAAAATCATTGAAGAATCTTTTGGGCAAAGTTCGTCGTGGTGAGGATAATGTTTTTATTGCGGTGAATTTAGCAAATTATTGAAAAAATCTTTTGGGAAAAGTTTGTCGCGACGAATGAACCCAAACCATTTTTGAAAAATTAACCAATTGTGCAAACCCAATCTAGTAACCAGTTTTTTGAAAAAAAAACTATTTTAGGATAACATACAAAAGGAGAGATGGATTTAATAGATATTACATTGATATTCCATCATAATCCCACCACCTATCACACCATTGTCTTCTCTCATATCCATCTCATTTTCTTCCATTTTTCATCATCAACTTCTACCATAGATGCCTCTGATTGCTTCTCAGTTGTGAAGTTTCTTGGAGCTATGCGTGGCTAGGTGCTTCTCTCCTCTTGAAGATATAGCGCTGGCTAGAGTTCAATAAGCTTACAAGGGGAGTAGATTAATCCATGTTTTAGCTATGATTTACAAATTCCTATGTTTAGGATTTGTAATTTGTAGTTAAACATACATGATTATAGTTTAATCAAATGTTGGATATTCAATGTGTGGCTTGGATTTGCTTATGTAAAACTTTGAGCTTAAATATATGAAGTCTCATATATGTCTACTTGTGATCATGTTTATTCTTTTTTATCTTGCATAGTTGTGTTTGATATTAAGTTGATTCTAAATTATAAAGTGACTTGTTTCATGGACTTATCCACTACACACACTAAGAGCATTTAACAAGGTTTTAAAAAATGGAGTCCCATTGATTAGGATCTTGGACTTAAAGATTTCTCTAAGGTTTACCCATTTGAAACTTAGTGATTTCCACTCCCATCAAATTAGTTTCAAACTATGATAGCCAAAGCTCATTTTCAAGAGGATTCTATCACTTGTTTACTCATTTGTTTTAATTTTTCCATTTTCTATTCCCAAAAATCCAAAAAATTACATTTTACATACTTTTTACAATTCATTTTAGTCCAATTAATGTTTTCAAAGATCAACCCCCCTTTTCACCAATTATTTTATATAGCATGATATATAGGTTAACTTAGGTCCATTCATTTAGGTTCCAATTAAGTGAGACGACATGAGGTTGTACTCTATATTGTAATCCTTGGATTATTTTTGATTGACCTCCAAGGGTAAGAACAAAGGTTCGAATCACTTAGTGTGTAAGCCTCATCGCTCTTTATATGGTTTGAAACAATCTCCTCATGCCTGGTTTAGCTAGTTCAGTTAGCTGTTGGATCGGAAAAGGAAAGCATGCATTATTTGGAGAAACGATAGATTCTAAAACTTTTAAGAAATCATTTTGTAGCGGAAGCAACATATCCAAATCATCATGCCAATCTATACATGATATGGTATA
>JANVCL010012913.1:0-11003 GCA_026546855.1 Erythroxylum incrassatum
AAAGTAGAACAACAACTAAAAAACAGCGGAAATTAACAAAAACGAAGCGAGAAAACTACCTGATAAGGATTTATAAACGGAGGCGATGGCGAGACCCACCGAAATGACGGAGCGAATTTGTGTATCATTCCAAAGCTGAAACCCTAACTTCTTCTTGTTACCATCACCATCATCATCGTCTTCGATCGGCAAGATGCCGCGCTTAAGGAAGACATAGAAGCGTTCGAGCCCAAGCCTGATTGAGGTGTCTGAACGGAGGCGGAGAAGGAAATCATTCAGAGACGAAGCAGAGACGAAGCAAAACAAATACTTTACCTTTCACTGCAGAGACGAAGCAGAGAAAAGAAGGAGATTATTTTTCATACCTTTCACTGGGGAGACGAAGCAGAGAGGGAAGAAGGAGAGCGAGGACACAGATTTGCAAAGGTTTCGTCTGTAATGAAAGGGTTAATTTAGTCATTTCCATTTCTTGTCATAATGACAATAATTTCTATACTCAGTTTTGAAAAGAACAAAAATTTCTATCATCGTATTTCTGTACTCAATTTTAAAAGGAACAAAAATTTATATCCTCGTCCTTTAAAGACAGAACAAAAATGGGCGAAGACAGCAAGCAAACGCTACGTATGACAGAATTTTTATGTCGTTATCTTCCGTCCTCACCTCTGGGTACGCTGACCAAACGCAGGGTTAAAGACTAATTACAAGTCTGATAAGATATTCTTTCCTGCGAAATTCTGCCCACCAGTTTGCACTTTGCATTAACCAGACGAATATAATAAAATCAATTTTTAAAATTTATGTCATGTTTTGTTTCGATATTGTTAATTTCAATATAACTTTGATATGGTTCCGACTAATATATATATTAATTATGTTAACTCAAGATTTATTATTAATGATTTTAATGATAATCTCATAATATTTCAAATTTCATATTAAATATATTTCCTTGTGCAATTAACAGTCTAATTCTCAAAAGGAAATAAAATCATAAGATAAATATTTCTTTTCTTGTAGAAACCTTCCTAATAAACTTACCTTATTTATTTCACAATATCAGGAAGAATCTTGTTATCATTGGAGTTATTCCAGTTTATTATTAACGGGTTAATTCTCAAAATGAAATAAAATCATAAGAAATACATTTCCTTTCTTGCAAGAATTTTCTTTACGAACTTATCTTATTAAAAAACGATTTATTCAAAAGGATCCTACTAATTATGAAGGTCGTATATTAGCCTCATGATTACTGGAAGTTTTTTAACAAAGATAACATCGAAATTATTCATATTTAAATCCTGACTAAGGATGCAAGTGAAGCAACAACTAGTTGAAAGAAATACCTACTTAAGGAAGAGTCCCTGGTTTTGCAAAAATAGATCAAACTCTTGAAATACATCTATAGCATCAATTCTCTTGAAAGTGATATCATTGTCAAATCTCTTGTGCTTTAGAAAGTGAAAATTCTATTTGAGAGAAATCATTAAAACTCATATCGAGCAAATTACATTTTCATCTATTGAGAACTTGTAGATGCTAGCTAAATACTACTAGTTTGGAAGGTTGGAGAACCTTGAAAAATATGTACTCGTGAACTTGAAGAGGCTCGTCAAATTACTACTTGGAATTTTAGTGAAACACTCAAGTTGAATACTTGGGGACTGAATATAGGCTTGGGTTATAAGCTGAACCGGTATATATCGACTGCGTCATTCTTTTCTCTTTTTAACTTTTAAATTTTCACAGTATATTGTTTGTGTTTTCATTTTTGCAAGAGGCTCATTTACTTTTATAATAGGCTCCTTCTGTTTTCAACTTACAAGGGGTTCTTTTCAGTTATAATAGATGCCTTCTTTTTTAAATCGTTTAACAAGATTTATCATTTAGCAGGCTCCTATCATTTAGCAGGCTTTGATCGTCTAATAGGCTCCCGTCATTTAACAGAGTTGTATCGTCTGACAGGTTCCTATTGTTTTTAAATTTTAACAAGCCCCTATCTTTATACGAATTGAAAGTAACTTGCAAATTTTTTTAAGTCACATACAATTCACCCTCTCTTGTGTATGTTTGTTTTATCATTTTGTATCAGAGTAAGGTTTCAAATTTTTGTGTTTTACAACACGTGATAGATCTTGGAAAACATTTTGAGAAGTTTTGATGGACAATTCGTCTCAAAGCCTCCTTACTTCAATAGAAACAACTACTCATATTGGAAAGAGAGAATGACCATACATCTCCAATATGTAGATATTGAAGTTTGATAAGTCATCAGAGTTGGAGCTACACTTCCCATTACTGATAACGTAGAAGTTTGGGCTGATGCTAATAGAAGAAATGCACAACTAAATGTTAAAGCAACACATCATCTAATATGTGCGTTATCTCCAGAAGAATATGAAAAGATATCCTACTGCTCTACAATAAAAGAAATGTGGGATAAACTTCAAATCACCTTTGAAGGAACAAATGAGGTAAAGAAACATAGAATAAGCTTTTTAGTACATCAATACGAAACTATTGGCATGAAATAGGGAGAAATCATAGATGAATTCTTCGGACGGTTTAACAACATTATCACAGCTTTAAAGAAGTTGGGAAAGATATATCCCAATGATGAGCTCGTAACAAAGATTCCAATGTCACTACCAAAAGAATGGAGACCTAAGGTGATAGCTTTAGAAATTGCAAAGGATCTAGACACTATTTCACTCGACTGGCTACGAGAAAACTTGATGATCCATGAAACCGAGCTTAGGTGAGATAAAGGATCCTCTTACAGAAGAGGAATGATACTAAAAGCAACCTAGTTAGATGAGAATTTTGAAAGCTTTGAAGAAGAAGAGCTTGAAGAAGTTAGCAACATCTGTTTTATGGCTAAATTAAAAGATGATGAGGTATATTATTCTGACTTTGATATTGAAGTTGATGAATTGAAAAATGCATATCATAAATTGTATGATCAGTACAAAAGGTTAACAAAAAAATATTTCAAAGAAGTTGAGAAGTCCAAGAGCAACGATGCATCTTTGAAGAGTAAGATAAAATCGTTGGTATCTGCGAATGAGAATTGATGACCAAGAATATGTCTCTTGAAGTTGATTATAAGCAAAAGATATTTGAAAAAGAAGTTCCGGAAGAAAGAGTGGCTAAGTTGGAAAATACATTACTTAAAAATGGTTATAAAAAGGTAAGACAATTAAAAGAAAAAGTTTTCACCTTAGAACTTGAGAAAGAGAAAAGTGCTGGAAAGATCTTATCTCTAGAAAAAGGTTTAACAAATTTTATTGATGGAAGGAACAACCTTGATGCATTTCTTGGTAGTGGTAAATGTGTTTTTGATAAGGCTGAAATATGATACAATGACAACAATAACATTAGGCCATACAAGAACTTCTTTGTTAAATCCAGTAATAGCTATAGCTAAAATAGCAGGAACCTGCTACATGGTAGAAATTATATCAATTCTCATTCATCTGTTATGTGCTTCTACTGTGGTAAACATGATCATATTAGTCATTCTTGTAACTTTCGTAGAATGAGGAAAGTATCTCAAATGTATGTTTGGAGACCGAAAGGTTAAACTATTAACCTAAAAGGACCTAAAAAATTTGGGTACCTAAAATGAGATAATACTTTCTGCAGATATACTTCAAAACGGAGATAAGAGAAAATTAATGGATAGTTGATAGTGAGTATTCGAGACACATGACTGGTGAAATATTACATTTCAAGTACATTGAAAGAAAAGATGGAGTTTTACAGAAAAGTTCAAATAGAAAAAAGGTACTACATCACTTCAATTCGGAGTAATCTTGGAGGAGAATTTGATAATAGAAAATTTGAAGAATTCTGCGACAGCAATGTGATAACTCACAACTTCTCCTATTCAAGGACGACTCAACAAAATGGAGTGGTAAAGAGAAAGAACAGAACTCTCGTTGATATGGTTAGGACAATGCTATGTGAAATTGGACTACCTCATGGTTACTTGGCAGAAGCGGTATCCATGACATGCTATATACTCAACAAGTGTCTCATAAGACCTATACTCAAGAAGACCCCCTATGAGTTGTGGAAAGGAAGAAAACCAAATGTTACTTATTTCCAAGCGTTTGGATACAAGTGCTTCATTCTAAACAATGAAAAGGACAATCTTGGAAAATTCGATGCCAGATCAGATGAAGCCATTTTTCTGGGCTACAGTAGTATGAGTAAGGGATTCAGAGTTTACAATAAAAGAACAAGGAAGATAGAAAAATCAATACATGTAATATTTGATGAAGCACTACCATCGACAACAATAGTTGATTCGGATGATGAAGAACGTCCTTTGGTTCCTAAGAATACATTAGAGACTCAAACTATACTTATGGTAGCATTGAAACCACAAGATCAAGAAGGTCCCTCTGAAGCTAGGACAGAGCAGGCTCCTTCATCTCAACAAGAGCCTATGCAACAAAAAACACCTAGAGAATGGAGAGGTTTTGATACACATCAATATATTCTAGGAGACCCCCCTAAAAGCCTAAGAATAAGATCATCTTTCAAGAATAACTATATGGCTTTCATCTCGTAATTAGAACCAAAGTCTGTTGAAGAGACTCTTACTGATGAGAATTGGATCTCAGCTATGAAAGATGAGCTAAGTCAGTTTGATAAGAACAAAATATGGAATCTGGTGCCTCATTTACAAAACAAGTAAATTATTGGAACTCGTTAGGTTTTTGGAAACAAACTTGACGAAAACGGTAAGGTGGTAAGAAATAAAGCTAGACTTGTAACTCAAGGTTATAATCAATAGGAAGGTATTGATTTTGATGAGAGTTATGCTCCTGTGGCTAGATTTGAGTCAATTATAATTTTACTTACTTTTGCATGCCACAGAATTTTTAAGTTGTTCCAAATGGATGTTAAAAGTGCTTTCTTAAATGGTTACATTAACGAAGAAGTATTTGTTAAGCAACCCCAAGTTCTAAAGATGAAAACCATTTGGATTACGTGATGAAGTTAACCAAAGCTCTATATGGTTTAAAGCAGGCTCCTCAAGCATGGTATAAAAGGTTAAGTAACTTTCTGCTTAAAAATAACTTTGAAAGAGGAAAGGTTGATAAAACCTTTATTTATTAAGAGAAAGGAGAATGATTTATGTATAGTACAAATATATGTTGATGACATAATATTTGGTGCTACTAATCCATCTTTTTGTGAAGAATCTTAGCTTTAATGTAGGGGGAGAGTGTATATATATTTTTATAATGGCAAAGGGGGAGAGTTAAGAGTTAATGATATATTTTCGCCTTGCATAATTTTGAGCATGACATGTTATATATTTCTTTGATAACTTTGTTGCTATTTTTGCCTAATTCATTCTTTTCCCTTTACTTTTTGATAATGACAAAGGGAGAGAATTAAGATAACTATATATTTTGCTGAAAGATGTATGATATACTTGCATGACTTTACTTGCATGATTTATGAACATGATAAATCTGTGATATATGTTACTAACTGAATATGTGAAGTTTTTATCTGTGATTTGTTAATGATAGGCTTCTATTTTGAAACCCTTCATTATCAGTTGAATTTTGAAAATATATCTGTTATTGTTTGTCATCATTAGGGAGATTGTTAGCTTATTATTAATGATTTTGAGATGATAACCTCATAATATTTCAAAATTTAAATTAGATTTATTTCCTTGTACAATTAACGATCTAATTCTCAAAAGGAAATAAAATCATAGGATGAATGCTTTCTTTCTTGTAGGAACCTTCATAATAAACTTACCTTATTTATTTCACAATATTTGGAAGAATCTTGTTATCATTGGAGTTATTTCCTTTTATTGTTAACGGGTTAATTCTCGAAAGGAAATAAAATCATAAGAAATACGTTTCCTTTCTTGTAGGAACCTTCTTTATGAACTTACCTTATTAGAAATGGTTTATCCGAAAGGATCCTACTAATTATGAAGGTCGTATATTTTCCTCATGATTACTGGAAGATTTTTGACAAAGATAATATCAAAATTATTCATCTTAAAATCTATCCAGTTGACTAAGGATGTAAGTGAAGCAAAGGCTAGTTGAAGGAATTGCCTACTTAAGGAAGAGCCCATGCTTTTGCGAAAATAGATCAGACTCTTGAAATACATCTATAGTATCAATTATCTTGAAAGTGATATCATTATCAATCTCTTGTGCTTTAGAAAGTGAAAATTCTATTTGAGAGAGATCATTGAAATTAATATCTAGCAAATTATATTTTCATCTGTTTATAGCTTGTAGAGACTAGCTAAATACTACTTATTTGGAAGGTTGGAGAACCTTGAAAAATATATATACGTGAGCTTGAAGAGACTCGTCAAATTACTACTTGGAATTTTTGTAAAACACTCAAGTTGGATACTTGGGGGCTAGACGTAAGCTTGAGTTATAAGCCGAACCAGTATAAATCGACTACGTCATTCCTCTCTCTTTTTAACTTTTAAATTTTCACAGTATATTGTTTGCATTTTCATTTTTGCAAGAGGTTACTTCACTTTTATAATAGACTCTTTCTGTTTTCAACTTGCAATATGTTCTTTTCAGTTTTAACAGACGCCTTCTGTTTTAAATTGTTTTAACAGGATTTATCATTTAGCAGACCCTTATCGTTTAGTAGGCTCCGATTGTCTAACAAACTTCTGTCGTTTAACAGGGTTTTATCGTCTGATAGGCTCCTGTTAATTTTAAAGTTTTACAAGCCCCTATTTTTATACTAATTGAAAGTAACTTGCAAATTTTTTTAAAGTCACACACAATTCACCTTTTATTGCGTGTGTTTGCTTTATCAAATTATATCTTGCCTTCACTAAAATAAAATTTTAAATCATCCTTTGCATAAGTAACAAGGTCACATCCATTCTAACAATATCTTACAGAAACATAAAATGAAAATTGAGAATTTTTATTATAAGTCAAGTAAATTAAAGTTTTTTTTTAAAAAAAGTAGCTCAATAACATTACACATATGATTAAGTTTATGTTTGACTCAATATAATAGATAAACCACTAATTCTAGAATATAAACTTAAATCACGCAGTACGTTAAGTTGAGCTTAAATTCTGCCCAAAATTTGATTGAGTCTTAACTTATATACTTTCTAAACTAACTCTGATCCAGTTTAGAGTAGATTTTAATGTTCAAAATATAATAATAATATAATACTGTAACTTTTATCATTTTTAATGAAAGAAGTTACCGGTGACTCTCCGAACCTAAACTTGCTCCTGAGTTTTTTGTTTTGAGTCATTAGACTTGTATGCGTTTACCAGTTCTCCGTTTCAAAGAATTCCAAAACACCTACTTCACACAACTGACGTAATTCAGCAATTTCTATCTCAATAAACTAAGTTCATAGCGTATTGAACTAAACACGATTAAACAGTTAATTATAGTGATGATTAACTTGTGATATCATACAACATTACATGAGTGACATTCGCAAAGTTCAGCTATCTATTTGAGTTGCGGCTTCATATGAATCGAAATCAAGAAGTTTTTGCAATTATTAGAACATTGAGCTTAAGTCAACTTGGAACACTATAAACTTGCAGTATATGTTTACATTGGCTACTTGAAATCTTCTATCCGAAGCAGGATTAAATGAATGGTTAAAGTCTATGCAACTATATCTCTCTTCTTCATTCCGAGAAAATGAAGGTACCATTGCAGAAACCAAGTCCGATCTCATTTGCTCTTCTAGCTTACGGAAGCTTCCGCATTTGAAGCTCATATAACTAGGTTAAGGACCATCTTTAACTGGTTACGTGCACGTATAGGCTTCACTCGAGGTCCTGGAAATGGAATGCCGTTATAAGTAACTAATGTAATCCAAGGTAGTTGTAGTAGGTCATCAAAATATGCTTCTCTTGTATCTACAGCAATGCCTTTCTGGTTCCAACTTCGTGGTGCATGACGTTTCAAAAATTCCTTAAGAATTTAGTCTTGCATATGTTTAAATGTTAACTTTGGTCTCTCATACACACATAGTACAGTTTGAAGGACTTGAAAAATTATACTGTTAATCATGAAATTTGAGGCTACCCTAACTGCACTAGTTGCGGTCATCCTAGGAGTAACCATTGGTGGGTGTCAATGCAAGATTATTCAGTTCATTTTCGGAGATTCGCTTATTGATGTTGGTAATAATGTGTATCTGACCAAGAGTCTTGCTCAACCGAGCTTGCCGTGGTATGGTGTTGATTTTGGCAATGGATTGCCTAACGGGAGATTCACTAACGGCAGAACAGTAGCTGATATAATAGGTAATCCCCAATTGAATTTCATTGTATTGGTTGATTATGTCAAGCAATGATGCAAATAATGAACTCTGAACTTGTTCAGGCGACAGTGATGGTCTACCAAGGCCTCTTGCTTTCATGGACCCGTCTCTGACAGAGGATGTAGTCCTGGAAAATGGGGTGAATTTTGCTTCTAGTGGAGGGGGTATTTTAAACGAAACTGGTGCCCACTTTGTAAGTCATAGCTTGCAACCATGATCAATTGCATCTCTTTTCTTTTTCTATACATGGACTATGGAACTAAATGCCATGACATGTTGCAGATTCAGAGGTTTTCCCTCTACAAGCAAATTGAACTATATATGGGAATACAAAAACTTATTGTGAACAGAATTGGTCAACAAGAAGCGCAGACCTTCTTTCAACAAGCTCAATATGTGATTTCCCTTGGGAGCAATGATTTCATAAACAATTACTTGATGCCACTTTACAGCGCTTCTTGGAAATTCACTGATGAGAGTTTTGTTAGCTATTTAATGGAAACACTTGAGCGTCAACTTAAGGTAGTAATGATTAGAGACCAAAAGGTTTAATCTTTTCGTTTTCTAGAAAATAATTCTGAACTGGGTTGTTGTTGAACAGCTACTGCATAACTTGGGAGCAAGACAGCTGATGGTCTTTGGTCTAGGTCCATTGGGGTGCATACCACTTCAAAGGGTTATGAGTTCATCTGGGGCATGCCAAGAGAGGACGAATGAGTTAGCTATTAGCTTTAACAAAGCTGCAAGCCAGTTGTCAGATAAGTTATCAGGCCAACTGCCCAATGCAAGCTTGAGATTTGGAGATGCTTATGATTTTGTCAATGACATGATCACCAATCCCCTAAAATACGGTAAATACATTTTTATTCCTTTTGCTATTTAGTTAAAAGTCGTCAGAGGACAACAAGCATATATCGCATCTTCTGAGTCACAATTAGCAATGATGCAAGTAAGAATCGTTTTGCACATGGTAACCAATATTGCTTATTTCGGCCTAGCATGCATGTCTTTCAACAACTGTATTGTTACTTGTCTCTTTCAGGATTCAGGAAAATGACAGCACTATTCAACTGAATAGCTAATTATCTGAAAAAATGAAAAGGAAGTGTGAAAATATGTCTGACAGGACATAATTTCTGAACTTGAATATCCAATGACCTGATCGACTCTGGTCCCATGTTTGCAGGATTTAGTAACTCAAATTGGCCATGTTGTTCCCTAGGAAATATTAGGCCTGCTCTTACCTGCACTCCTGTATCAACATTGTGCAACGACAGAAGCAAGTACCTGTTCTGGGATGAATACCATCCAACAGATCAAGCCAATGAATTGATCGCAAACGAACTCATCAAGAAATTCGGCTTCCTAACTGCTAATACTACGGACGCTCCCTCTCCAGCACCTGCCGTTGCTCCATCCCCTCTTGGATTTTTTCTCTGACTGCAATTGTATCTATTCAGCATACGTAATTGTCAACCAAAGACATATACGGCAGCGTAAGACCCTCAAGCAAAAGCCAGCTAAATTTAATCCATCTAGCTAATATCGGGGTGATGTTGAGAAAGATCTCCCTGACTTTGTAAACATAAATTGGATAAAATATTTTTATATAAATTTTCATTATTATTGCTCATGTACTGTCAACACAAAATCAGAGACTAATCCTAGTTCTATGGTTCCATTGTATCTAACGAAAAATCAAGTATATGCCTGTGCCATAACTACCTTGATGTAAAAAGCTTTACGGACAAATTAACAAAGCAGTAGATACGGTAACACTTTGCGAAGATAAATGAATTATTTTGAAATTTTAATTAAGATAGACTTATGATAAAAATAAAACATGAATTTTCTTTCGTAATAATTTAGATGGAATAAAACTTAGGGGGCGTTTGGATTGAGGGTTTGGGAACGAAGGAATAAAATAATTGTAAAAAAATAGTGTTTACTTTGGGGTTTTCAAATTCAGGATAATGAATTTATCATATTAAATTTGGGAAACTACTAAACCTACCAAGGGGGTGGGTATCGAGTTTTCATTCCAATCTAAGTCCTCTTTACTTCCTTATCGTCTCTCAATTTTTTACGATCTTCCATCCTGCCTTATCGCGTCTCATCAATGAAGGAATTTTTTATTCTGCTCCTCCAGATATATTTTCTGAGATCCTTCGTTTTAATTTGATGTTAAATGAACTGGATAGAACCTAATTTCATCTCATTGTAAATGGGGGTTTTGTTCATTTTTTCCTTATACATTCTCGTTTTATGATTTAATCAAGAGAATAACCAATCTGTTATATGGTTTATGATGTGAAAGTGCATATGGTTATAGATTGAACGAGAGTTATAAAACTAATCTGCTCCTATTTTCCCTTATAATTGTTTTGTGATTTAATTTGATTTTTCGTATATAATTTAACTCTTAAAAAGAAAAAGGAAAAACACATAGCGAATCATCTTCTATGTTGGTATTTGTTTATTTGTTTTGTAAAGCTCTTAATGACTTTCAAGAACAACGAAACAAAAGCATTTTTTACAATTTTTAACCTTTGTATAAAGACACAAGCCCTTCATCTTTATCCAACATCTGCTTCTTCATAAAAGTTATGCCTTTTTTGTTTTGATAAAGCCTTAACCTTTGGATAAAGAGAAGAATTACTTTTATTTGGTTTTA
>JANVCL010012923.1:0-11003 GCA_026546855.1 Erythroxylum incrassatum
GAAGAGCACAATAGTCAGTAATCGTCGAAAACACTCAAACCGGCGAGAGCAAAGGTCACGAAAATTTGGTAACACGGAGGGATGACAAGCCACCACAGTCTATCGATTCTTTGATTTTGCCTCTTTAACGTGCCATGTCTGTACTTGTCAGAAGAACTGCACATGGACATTGATGTTTTTGCAATGATCCTTTCAGGATATGTGACACCAAATCGAAGTAAATTTGTAATTTGACCATCGACTGTACTTTTCTTTCCCTGACATGTGTAATTCCATGCCTGTTTAGAGCCGTGGGACGGGCACACAAGCCAAGCCTCCAAATTAGGCCTACGAGGGCATTTATATTAAATGACCAAGAATTCATAGGTGTCATGTTTTGTGCGGATATTTGACTGCTTGCTGTCGTTTTGAGATAAAAGATTTTAACTGTACTGTATCCATTCTTTTGTTCGTTTTCAGGATGTCGTTTCTAAACACCAGGTATTTTTAATATCATTATGTGTGCTTTGCCAAGGATCCTTCTCTAGTTGTCTCGTAGCTGATGTCTGAAACTTATGGTTCTTACATTTATGTTCTATTCATAATGTTTTTGGGGGCAGAAAACAGACTACTTTCTGGTTAGATTAACGAAGCAAGGCTACATATACTTACAATTCTCGTTGACGTATTTCTGATAATTATAATGAGTCTCGAGCACTACTCTCAACTCAGCTGGAATAGTCCACGAAATATGGATAGTGATCGGTACTAGTGATCGTATTATAGCTCCATCAAGTCACTGCACTAGCACGGAATAATACAGTTCTCCTTCAAGTATAAACAGAACAATAGCGATGTGTACGAATGAATATATCAAACTTGACCCGTTTTTAGTCCAAGGTGATTGACGTTTAAGGAAACATCGGAATCAAGTGATTGCAGGTACGACTATCCACTCGGAGAGGATTATGATTAGATTAGGATAGACTTATGTGCCAATTCAATTAGAAAATGAAGAGAAGGTTTGCAAAGTAGTGCCACCTGCCAACTACTGTTTAGTCCTTATAATCTATAGTCAATCTAAATATCATCATCAGTACTGTGATTAGATTATGATTATTTGCATTCTAGATGTAGACTAATTTGTAAGTTGGACAACAAGAAATATATGTCACCGGGCCACATTTTAATTTCGTCAAGCTCATGCAAACCATTTGAATTCACCTTTGTAGATACAAGTGATCACACTCAACATATATAAGATCGTTTAAAATAACCAAAACTTGATATCTTTGTTGATTGAAGCCAACTTGCTGACCGAAGAACAATTTCTCTCCCAGCTACTCGTACTTAATTGGTGTAGCAATATTATCAAATTCATATACTTTCATCATCCTTGATTCATTGGGATTTTTCGGATATGATTTTGTATTAAAATATTAAGAAAATCAAGATTATTTATTTTATTGCTAACGGCTAATCAGAACCTCTAGTGTACCCGATAATTGCTTGACTTAGCTTATATATCCTCCATTTGTTAGAGACTTAACAGTTGAACTACACATCAACATCCACCCATAAGTAATGCTATTTACATCACGAGAGAAGAGGTATAAGCATACATCATCTCATCCAATAGTTATATGGATGTCATGTTAGTGACAGAATTAGCGATGACCCTAATGAAAAATAATAATCAGTGGGTCACATATGGCGTGCGTTGCAGTTTAAGTCCAAGAGGACAAGTATACGGAGGGCAAGAGATGCTTAAGAATCGAAAAGGGCAAAAAAGCGAAAGAACAAAAAGGTCCAAAAGCTTGAGAAATGGCACATCTTTGTCGAATGTCAATCGACTGTATCTCACAGGAGCGATCAAGGAATATACAAGCAATTCCACAAAATGCCACATGGCAATCTAGGAATAGCAGAGGACCTGTTGTTTGTTAGAAATAATTGGATGCTGAAAATGGGCTGATTCCTACCCACTTTCTTTACAATTTCTTCTTGTCTACATGTATGGCGCTTGGCCGGCCTTCACCACCAAATCAAGCCCTTGTGAAAATCATCAGAAACAGGTTATGAACTGAAAGAGAATAAAAGAATTATGACAAAGTTAGTAATACTTAATTTGATCCAGGGATCCATACAGAACCAGTATAACTCTCAATACGGTAAGAAACAAGAGTATTGAGTTGGCAAGTCAGTGTTATCATTCGAAATTAAGAGCTGTTTAGTTTTATTTTTATTTTTTATTTTAAAATAAAAACAAAATATATTTAGTTATTAATATTGATGTGTCACACTTTTATTTTTAGATGAAAATTAAATAAATTTAGATATAAATTAAATAAATTAAGTTTATTTTGATATCTTATACAATATCTATTAATAAATAATAATTTATTAAAAACTATAAAATTATAAATTATAAACTAATATTTATTTTTAATATTGAAACCAATATGTGTATTTTCAGATACCTTAAGTTTAAAATACAATAACTAAATAGTTATCAAATTTGAAAACTATTTTATTTTAAAAATAAATATTAATTTTATTTTATTATTCATAATTTTTATCATTGATAAATATTAAATAATTAAAAAATATATATTTAGTTAATGATAAATTAAATGACAAAATATAAAAAATATTTTAATGGTTTTTTAAAGTTATAAAAATAAGAAGAAACAAAGTCTAATATAGTGACAAACTTAAACAGGAAAATTGCACACATTGCAACGAAAAGTTCGTACACCTTATTGTCGACAAGTTCGAAATTTAGCTGTCTACAATGCGACGAGATTATCTTGTGTTCCAGGAATCAAGTCTCTTGTGGAATCCCGACATCAGCCTCCTGAACTGCCTCACTTGAAATCGGCAGGTAGATCTAAGGTTTTATACTTTAGAAGACAACACGTTTTAAGAATCAATATGATACCTGACATGTTTCAATAAAGGAATAAAAGAACAAGGAATAATGTGAACATTGATGAGGAAAAGTCAAGCAGATTAGCGGTGCTCACCCACAAAACCCGCGTTCTGATTTCTTTATAACAGAAGTCTTAACAAAGATTCCCAACTCCATTTTCACTTGTTTTGTGTATGATAAAATGTGTGCACGGGCACACACTTAGATGAGATCTTTCGGACACCCACAGTTCGTAAAGTTGTTGTAGTTCTAAGCCATATGCGGTGTTTAAGATGGGTGACCAACTGCAGTTTCATAATGGGATTAAATCTTAGTTTAAGTAGTTGGTTCTGTTTTGTTGGTCATATAAAAGGAATGGTCCCACTTTCTGTTTTATTCCTTTTTGTTTACAATCATAATACACTTGCGTATCTTCCAAGTTCCCGTATGACAAGTCTTGAGTTTGATCAAGGGTCCCTTTTGATAAGTGTCTAAGTTCCCTTAACTTGATGCACCTAATACTGTACTTACAATGAATCAATTTAGACAAATTCTTATTAATAAGAAGAAAAAAAACAAATTTAGAGGTTTTCATTCACATAAAATGAGATTTTATGAAGAGAAAAGAATAAGAGTAGTTCAATTGCATTTCCAAGATTTGGTATAAATCACTTATAGCTAACCCGATCCGAACATGCTTTCCTAGGATGCTAACATCCTGTGAGGAGTGGATAAAGTATTATTTCAACCGTGATCAATTACTTTGGTTCCTATCCATCTACCTAATTTGAAGTTTTCAAGGTATGAATAGAGCAAGCACTTGCATGGTATGCTTCTCAAGATGCCTAGCCCTGATCTAAATCTGTCATTAACTTAATGTTAGCTTCTGATGTTTTCACCCTCCTGGTCAATTTACGCCTATTTTCAACCTTGACAAAGATAATGAACGTGAATGCAAAGTAGAGGGATTCTTAAAAGTCGCAACCTACTTGGCAAATGGAAGAACGCGTCAGCTGTCATTTGTTTATTGACAAACGTTGGAATCTCGATGTCTTTCCATCTTTCTTATCAACTTAAACGTGATTCTCAACATAGAATGCAATACGTGACATTACTATCTCTTTATATGCCTAAAAGTTTCATAAAATATTGTTTATTACCTAAAGAGAAATGTATGCACTAGGGACGCAAGTTTCTCTGTTCGGAAATTTGGTGTGCTTTTTGTTCTGCTCCAATTTCAGCCGTCCAATTCTTGTTGGCTTCATTTGTTGAATTGATAGATTTTTATAGAACAGAGTTATAGAAACAAGTAATCTGTACTCTGTGCTTTCACATTAAATTTATGAGTACCAGGTGTCCTATTCATTCAGTACTAGGATTCTTATCAAGTCACTTCACTGTGTTGCGCTCATCCTGAATCTGGCTTGAGATCAATGGGTCAGATTTGGGTTGATCGAGTTTTAAGTCTAATTATTTCAAAAAAATAAGTATCAAGCTTAAACTATCCAAATCTAAAGCCTGACAATTATAAGAAAAATAACTTTATCTATTATTTTTATTTTTAATTAAAAATAAATAAAATCAGGTCAGGCGGAACTAGACTCGAGCTCAAGTAGAAGTTATCAGGTTAAGCTCAGCTTTAGGCGAAGCCCAATCCCTAATTTTGTCAAGAAGACAATCTACTTAGTATTTGACTTATAAGAGTATCTTTAATTTCATAATAATCGTGTCCAATTTAGTGGTAAAACTTCATTTCGTCCTGTGTTTTCTTAGAGTTGTTTCATTTTGTGTTGTACAAATTTTCGGCAGTTTTTCGTGCTTACACGAAGTTGCGTTACAATCTCACTTACTGTTTAGTCTGTACGATACTTTATTGGAGAATGTAATAAGGCTTCTTTAGGTGAAACAATATTTTTGTCTAATTTTATGATATCTTATTTTGTTTTATAAATATCAGTCATTAAATCTTGTGTGAATCTCGCATAAATAAATACGAGACTTATATAAATAAATGTACGAGATTTATAGGATAAAATTTTGTCTCGAGTCCCGATCACATGCAACGTATACCTTCATACAATGGTTGCTTTCACCGTCCCGCAAGAAATAACGATTCGAACCGTTCTTTTTCTAGAAAAAGAGATAAACCATGCATGACGCAGCAGCTACAATTAAAAAAAGGATTCACACAAGGGAAACTATGTTATTATTTACGCTGTTCTCTTTTCACACTACACGTACCTACATTAGTTAGATGCTTTTACCTTAATCCAACGAATCTCACCCGATTATTCCTTAATTGGCCTTGTAAACATATGTACTACTTTATGTTTTCTTGCACCCTTACTTTTTTCTTGTTTAGTTCGATACCCCTTAGTTCATAAACAACTGTATTACTTAACCATTTCTTTTCCTTGGAGTTGCATCATACGTACTAAGAAATTTCCCATCAAAGCTTCATCGAACAGTCTAAGGAAAGTTTTCCAATCTCGTAAATATAAAATGCATTGTCAGGATCACCAAAGACAATTTGAGATAATTTTGATGAAGCATTTATATATGTGTTAAGTTCATAAAATATTCCTTCGTTTGTTAATGGATACAGATAACAAGGCGGAATCACAGAGGTCCTAATTAACAATCTATGGTTTTATTTAATTACTTGGATATTTTTATACACATGAATTGACAATTAAATTCCATCTGAATTAAAAACTTGTGCTTAACTACACATAAGAAAAGAAAACGTCAAGTCATGTAAATGAAGACGGCCAATGAGGTTTATTGCCAGAAATTGACAATTAGAGGAGACAAACAGCCGCTACCAGGTTGGCCCCAACTTCCTCCCTACCTAATGTAAGCCACCTCTCACCATATGAAACCCAACCTCTCACTAGCTAATCCCCCATCCACGTGCCCAGTTTCTGCGTGCGGGGAGATAAGACTTTTCTTCTTGTTTTTTTTAATCCTTCTGGTTTTCACTGATATTCTGCTTTGGACTGTCATACATTACAAAGTCTGCATCTCCCAAATTCACCCTACTAATTTATAACCTTAATTAACCCAAAGTGTTCTACCTCGCAATACAAACATGTACTTGGGGTCCACGGATTGTGGTTTACCATACGATCCCTATATTCTGTTTTTATTTTTTTATCAGTTAAAATAATGTTAATTTTCGGTAGACACTAAGTCCATGACCACCTATTAAAAATGATCGTATATACATCTACAGCCTCCTTAGGCAAGTATATAAAGAGGGTGTACCACCCCAAACATTCATAGATATATACCTCTAAAGCTCAAAGTCATAATCTCAATTGCTTCAAGATCACAGCTTCTCTTTTCTCGCTTACAGGGAAGAAGAATGGTAATGCTTTCTCCGACTCCAGGCAGAAATAGGAAAACAATGGCAGTAGGGATCCCTACTGTTGATCTGTCTCAGGATAGGTCAGTTGTAATTGAGTTGATCATTAAGGCATGCCAAGAGTACGGCTTTTTCAGGGTCATAAATCATGGGATTGATAAGGAGATCGTAGCGAGGTTGGAGGATGAAGTCGTTGATTTTTTCTCCAAACCAGCCTCAGATAAGCAACGCGCTGGACCTGCAAATCCTTTTGGTTATGGCTGCAAAAACATTGGTCGAAATGGCGACACTGGCGAGCTTGAATATCTTCTCCTTGAGGCCAACCCTCTGTACATTTCAAAGAGATCGGAAACAATCTCCAATGACCCTGTAGAATTCAGGTACCTATTTCCAGTATTTTGTCTTGTGTTTTCATCTCTAAGGCAGAGTTATATTATTTAACCGTGCAAAATCCCACTTTTCCCATTAGTTTAGGCTTTATATTCACAGAGGGCAAAGAGTAGTGGTGATAAAAACAATGAGATTACAGCAGAAAATGGCATGAGTTGTTGTTTCATCAAAGTCATGCAGGTTGGCGTGGTTTATGCTGGAGAGTTGATTCATTTTCAGTTTTCTTCCTTACTTGATTTAGTAACGGTAGTTTTTATTCATTAAGAAGTTTTGAGTTATGGAACTAGGGCCGGTGGATAAGCGAGATTGATTATATCAAAAGGTGGAACATATTTTAGTGTAAAAGGCTTGGTATCCTAGAAAATGACATCTTCCCTTTATGAAAAAGAAAGGGTTGAATCACATATAGTATACAAGTTATAATTATTGATTGATTTTGTTTTAGGCAATATAATATGTTCAAATGGTTTACCTCATCATATGTAATCAATTTGGTTTAATTATTTTAATCCCACGAACTCTGCAACATGATATAGAATTCTGCCCACCAAAATAGAACCGAATGGACCCTTGAAGTCGACCATTCTTTTCCATACCCTTCATGAGATAGTTAGTTCTAGCATCTCCTTTTTCTTAATCTCAGTTAGCTCTCTTTCATTCAATAGATATATCCTTTTCGGTTGTTGTGAGAGGCAGCTTTCGATGGAAGTTGAATTTGAGCGTAATTAGGACTTAGAGCTGTCAAAACTCAAAACTACACGTGCAACACTAACATATATACGTACAGGTTAACAACGATATTTTCTCCTAAGATGTCTGGTTTCGACCCAGCTTTGCTTTTATGTACCGTCAACAACTTTGTCCAAACAAGGACATGTTTGTTTTATCAGATGGGCCCTACAGCTCCCTACTTTAGGAAACAATCTTAGGAACTAGTTTTGTAGAGTCAACATTAATTTACTAATGTTGCTCTTTTTTCTGTTACAAGTTTACCATGTTAAAAATGACTTACTGTTGAAATAATACAGTCTTTACTTAAGTCTGATATACATATGTATGCCCATTTTCGTATTGTGTACATACCGTAGTATTATCTTAGTAACAAGCTTCTTTCAGAGAGAATAATCCATCCATAATTCAGTCTTGCGATTATAAGCCAATGGTGCAACAGTAACAGGGCTTCACAAATCTTGCAGTTGTGCTGCGAATGATTACGTGCAGTCAGTTAAAGAATTGACATGTGAAATTCTTGATCTAATGGCTGAGGGCTTGTGGGTCCCAGACAAGCACGTGTTGAGCAGGCTAATCCGGGACGTCCAGAGCGATTCACTTATCAGGATTAATCACTATCCCGCAGTCAATGAGGTCAAGGAGTGGGACCCGTCCCCCAAAACGATTGGATTTGGGGAGCATTCCGACCCGCAAATGTTGACCATCCTCCGATCAAACGACGTCGCAGGACTCCAAATCCAGCTGCAAGATGGTTTCTGGGTCCCAGTCCCTCCCGACCCCGCTGGATTTTACGTGATTGTTGGGGACGCCTTGCAGGTTAGTAATAACAAGGAAAAAGATGATTATTACTAACATTTCTTTGACGGAAGTTCTAACACCGATGCTAAATTGTTCAGGTTCTAACAAATGGGAGGTTTGTGAGCGTGAGACACAGGGCATTGGCCAACTCACACATGACAAGGATGTCAATGATGTTCTTTGGAGCACCATCGCTTAACACATGGATCTATCCTCTCCCTGAAGTAGTCTCGCCAAACAATCCAAGTCTATACAAGCCCTTTACTTGGAGTGAGTTCAAGAAAGCAGCATACTCTCTTAGGTTGGGAGATACTCGTCTTGACCTCTTCAAGACTCCTACCACTGCTTGATCACCAATTAGAATAATATAAGAAAGCTTAGATCGCCATTCAACACATTCTTCTTTTTCTTTTAGATCAACGAAGATTAAAAAAGAAAAGGCTTTAAAACTGTATACATGCTGCTACGCTGCTGATCAGGGTTATCACAAATATCTCTCCTTCTGTTGGGAAAATTTCCTGATTTTTCGTATCTTTTTCTTTTAAGTTTTTGGCTTCAGGCCCTCGAGTAGTGCTTACTTTGGTACTGAATATATATGTGTGTGTGTCTAAGTTATTGGATAGTCCCATGTGAGCCTCATTGTGTAGGCCTCTCTGTGAAGTTATATGTCCGTAGTATTTATAATCTGTATAGCTTTAACAGTAGATTTTGCTGTACCTAGTTTGGAAAGGAAAAGGAATTGCCCTCTCACATCATTAAAGTGAAGTGCACGCGACAGTGCCTTGTTGTTTCAATTACGTTGTGATTAATTTTTAATTCCCATCATGTTCTGTTCGTAAGACCAAAGTGCACTAGTAAAGCAGAGCTACAGAAGATTAAGGGAAAAGAAAAGGCTTAAGATTGACTTTCGGACCATGTTTATAGAGGTGGAACGTTGCAATCCCTCATACTAATTATTAATTTTGATTAGGCTACTGAACAACTTCAAAGTTAGACCTATGAACAAACTCAGCTTGACCAGATCTAGGAAAGCCTGGCACTGAACTGTACTAGTTGATTCAGGAATATGAACTGTTAGAGCAGTTGCCAGCTTTGATTTCTTACCAGACAGAAGCTGCAAATAGCCAAATACTCACAGCTGCCAACCCTGTTCTTGTGTTTGTACTTACAGCTCCAAATCCTATTCATGTGCTTGTCTCATCATCAAATTACAATCACAAATGCAGTTACAGATATCACTCAATCGTGGGGTCAAAAGTTTAGTTCTGTTACGTATTGCATGCTAGAAACTAGTAATAACATACAGTGACCAAAAGCACCAGCTACATATGAATACAGGCCATAGCACAGAGCATTTCTGGTGAGCTGACATGTTAATGTAAAGTCAGTGTTGCTTTTAAGATGAGGCAGGCCGCAATTCATTTGGTTTAGTTAGGTGCATGAGAGAAAGTTACATGACACCAAAGTCTCAGTTAGTACATTCATTTTTTAAGTGGTTTGGGGTCATAATCAGATGTCCGATTGCCTTCCAAATCTTTCTGTCAATTCGATGCCGACACAGCATTCTTACGATACACGTGCATGGCTGTAGCCAGCTAGCTAGCTATAGGCCATTACACACATTTTGTAGTTCCTGTGTTACACCAACTTGCCTGTACAGTTTCCAAATATGCATTTGTGAAGGTGGTTGACTGAGTTCTGCTAATAGGAAGGATTATGATATGCCAATCCTCAAACTCACCAACCATGACTAAGAAAGAGTTCAAGGCAGTTAGATCAAACAGTCAGTTCCTTACGAGTTGGCCTTTATGTATAGGCTTAGGTAAGACAAAGATAAATAACATAAGACTAGCTTTTACAAGCTACTTTAGATTACAATAATTTCTCTTGGGAGTTACCTAAATTGTATTGTTTGGTGAAACCCCATTGGAACGATAACTACTTGATGCCCAAATTAGGATTGCTTAGATGGGGGATTTCCACTTTTTATGGTCACCTACGGAGGTCCAAGATAATAACTTACTTGCTACAGTTTGCAGATTTTACCTTGTTCGTTGTCATGAATGATCATTTGGCCGACGAATGAAGATTAGAGACAACTCGTAGTGGGTAGATTTTTTTAGTTCGGGGTCAAATTAAATGATGAACCCTCCTTAAAAGGTCCCAAAAAGTTGACTGGATTATCTCAGATGTTGATTTTTAAACCACATATAGTTCGCTCGTGTCAAACAAGTAAATGAGTTGATGCTACATATGTGACTCTGGCCCTCTTGAATTGGAAGTTGCCCAACGCCCATTGACAAACAAGCGTCAAGAATGATTTTAAATGAAGAAACCATGAAACGGATGGAGAAACTTGTTGGTTTGAAAGCAAAGAACAAAATAGAAATCAGAAAACTTAAAAGTTAAAAGACAAAGACAGTTTAAGACTGAATTGCTATGTCTTATTGATGCAATGAATCAAACACTTTGTCAATGGATTTTTTTAAAGTTAACGACAACATTAATTACGGACAGACATAATTTTTCCATCAGTAAGTTAACGACAACATTAATTACCGATATTGGTTATCTGTCGGTAAATTAAATAGATTTTACCCACAAATTTTGTTTTTTGTCGGTAAATTTACTAAAACTGCTTTTTTAATTTTTCCCTGCATTTAATTTTATTTGATAATCTTATAATTGATGCATAATTTATACAGTTATCTATTGATAATATTTTAATTTGCTTCTACATTTAATTTTGTTAAAACAGAAAGTTGATTGATGATATAAAGTAAAAATTATCTTAATTGATAATAAAAAATTATTTTGTACATAATA
>JANVCL010012966.1:0-11002 GCA_026546855.1 Erythroxylum incrassatum
CATGGGTTAAAAATTAACCCGAGTTTTCCCTTAGGTTTTGTTTAATCAAGATACGATCGTTAATTAAACCTAACCACATAAAAACCTAGGATACGATCTCTAGATCTAATTAGGCAGTAGCATTACAAATTAGGAAAACCGATTAATCAAAGCAACAACCACAAACGATGCGCCATTTAACATAGGTCATGTTATCCATAATGATTACGAATCATTAGTCACTACACGTGAATTTCAACATAACAATTACGGATTATATCGGAATTCTAGCAATGGGATTGAAATTGGCAATTCAATGAATGCATTAAAATTATCAAATCACAATACCCAATAGGTTCATACACAAATAACTGAATAATAACAAAAATTCGATTATCCATACACAATACCCAAATCAATTAAAATATGATAACACAATCAATTCCTAATGAGAGAAAGAAACAACAAAATAATTAAAAAATACTTAACTAGGGTCATCGGCATCGATGTTGCCTTCGAACTAGCATCGGGATGCCTAGCCCTTCATGGTTCTTTCCTGAAAAAAATTCTTCAGCCTCCATTTTAATCCTTAGCCAAAAAATCCCTAATTTATTGTTCACTGCTGCAACTCTCCTCTCAATTTCATTGCACTATTCCTTGATTTGGCGAATAAACCTTGAGGTTTATTGTCCACCCCTACTGTTTTGCTTCTCCTTTAAAACGTTTCACGAATCATGGCTGCCTACTGTTGCGATGAGTCACTCCTCCTGCACGCTCCAGCCACAAGCCGCAGCCTTCACTCCTGTGTCCAAGTCAAAGCCGTAGACGTAAGCAACAGGCGCGCCTCTCACGCCCGCACTACTCACCTCTACTGCGTCTCTAGTTGTTCCTCCTCCATTTGATTTCTTTGCCCCCAAATTGTACCTAAAATTATATATGAATTAAAATGATTATCTTAAGCATTTTCATGTCAATAATCACTAAGTGTAAATGATTAAATATATCAATAATTAAACACATATCACTGGTCCTCACACCAAACATCTCGTGTAAGTGATAGACCATTGCACTAGCAGTTTTCATACAAGCAATTTGCTTTTGCAACATGCCACTGATAGAAGCTAGAATATAACACTTAGTAGTCTCATTAGTATTCTGCTATTTCTCATGTTGTTGGAGTAGCTCAGGAGTTGAACTTAAATAAATAAATCTTTATACGACGGTTATTTTTCTTATCTATAATAGACTAAGTGACGATGGGCTTTCTTATTCATTAAAAGAAAAATCGGGACCCTCCCACTCAAAAGGCTACCAAGCATCCTCATGCCTAACTTTTTGAGAAGCGTCATAATTTAGTCCATACTTTAACAACAGAGCTATGGTGGGCAGGTTATTTATAAAATATGTTGGGTGTGTAACCAATTGATTCATCCATTAAAGGTACTTGCAAACCATGCCTCAGTGGGAGGTTACATTTGCTACCAATAAGTGGACTTATCCTTGAGAAAACCCAAGCCATGCAAAATCTAGGATTCATGCCAGCCTAACACTTCACCACATGCAAATGGGCCATCATATAGAGACCGTAGACTCTCACATGAGTGTCCTCTCCCACTCAATCATTTTAGGCTTTAAGTTTTAATAAATACCATCTTGTCTAGATGCAATTTATTATCCATCCTATATTGTTCCTTTATATATCTCATGCATAATGAATGTATGGCAAAGCTTAGGGTTGGAAATTTTCTAAATGACATACAATTACATAATATCACATATTATTTGCATCTAACCATTCATTCATCCCATGAACTAATAAGTCACTTTTGATTGTCCATCTTAGAACGAAAAAAAATGATTACAAGGCTTTAAGGCCCAAAATAGTCTTCTTGGACTTGGATCTTCCACTTCGAACTCTTCGTTCACATGACCCGGGCCATTCGGTAAAAATTGTGTAATGGGAAACTGAATTTTGTCACTTTGAAAACAAAAATTCCAGCACTAGATTTTCATAAAAACAAAAAATTGTTCCACTAAAACAAAAAACCAGCACTTTGTTTTTTTTATTAAAACTGAAACTTCATTCATTGAAACAAAAATCCAACACTTGTTTTTACATAAAAACCGAAACTTGATTCATTGAAACAAAAATCAAGCATTTTGGTTTTCTTAAAATCTAAACTATGCCAATGCATAACAAAAGGATACACCGAAATGATTACCTCTTCATTTCTTTAACCCATGGCTACTTCATCTTCATCATTATATCAATTTGTACACTACAAAATCAAAGTAAATAGAAAAATGAAGCCAAGGAGGAAACATGGCGATGATAGACCACCCTCCTTGTTACAAACAAAATATAGAAATCTTACAAAGTAAATAAAAACTCTATGGACAACCAAAAGAGTAAAACATACATCATATATGTTTCTATCAAATAAAAATATGCAACATTAAAAAAAATAATTGCCAACCCATGCATCGCATATAGGAGCCAAAACATGCATAATGAAAATGGCTTTGATACCAATTGTTGGATTAAAAAAATAAAGCATGCAAGATTTGGTAAAAACGGTAGATTTCAAAACTTTTTCCTAGAAATCAAAACACTGCAGAAGAAAGATAACCAACTTAACATACCAAGTCATACATGATACGGTATATGGAAAATAATTATCATAAGAAAAAGATGGAGATTATATTACCGACTCCTTCGCTACAACTTTAACTCCTCGTTGTGCTATCCTATCCTTGGCAGTATATCCTCTCCTAAGCAATGTGTCCTCTTCTCATTATTGTATCCTCTTCTCGATATTATATCCTTGACCAATCTGATCTACTACTTGTTCTTCTTGGACAACTTGGTTAACAAGATCCTTTGGTAGGAAAGGAGAAGAAAACTTTGGAGGGGATTTTTCTTACAAGAAAGAAGCCAAAGATTAGACACCTCTCATACAAATTTCAGCTAACACATGCAAGAAAGTAGAAAGAGTCCAAAAATGCAATAACACCTCTCTTACCCCGTGTCAATTTTAGTTATGCATGAAAAGAAAGAAGAAAGAAGCATCCAATGCATCACTTCATTCTTTAATTAAACATAAAGAAGCCATTAAATGAGACTCTTCTCATTTGTTTTAAGATAGCTATATGAAAAGACCAATAACCTAAAATGATATGTCAATTTTGGTTTTAGTGATGAAAGTAAGGAAGGTGATCCATCAAATGCACCTCTTTCATTTTTAATCAAATAAATGCTAAAAGGTTACAATACATGCCATCATTAAAAGACAACCATTAAACCATTTAATGGTAAGATCATTACTCCATTTGATGATGATAAAGCATGATAAATACATCTTTATTTAGCAATTCAATGCTATATGTGCAGTTGCATATTTAGCCCTAATAAAACTGAAATTACACCTTCCATTTCTTTAAGAATTTTGTTTTAATTTAATTAATCAAATTAAACCAAAGTCTAGCTCATTTCTAAATGTTCATTTAGGCTTCTAATTAACTATTAATTAGTGCAACCCCAACATTCAATCATGGGCTTTAAAACCTCTAGTTATGTTTCTTACTTTGCTTGATAACCTTCCTTAAAGCCAAGTGGGGAATCTTATTAGACTTAGATAATTCAAGCTTCAATAAGCCCAGAATTAATTTAATCTCATTAAAATTAATTCAAGCTTATTAACTAAATGTCATTCCACTAAAGACAATTAGTTGAACTCTGGAATTACTAAATATTATGAGAACACATATTTCAAATAAGATGTCCAATTGCAAACCCTATTGTGACCCTTATTATAGCCGTCCACACAATAATGGGTAAAACTACCATTTTGCCCTTATATTAGTTTTTCCTTCTAGATCTTCCGTTTTACTCTATATGGTGATTAACACACAAGATCTTATCTTAGTGTTAAGACTTGACCGGTAACTAACCCATCAAACTCCTGATGGTAATTTAATCACCAATCTCTATAAAACATCTAGAAGTGATGATATCACTATAAAGTCTTTCTTTGATTGAATGTTCCCTGATACATGTTTCAATTAATAATTCCAACATGCAGACACTAGATTAATACTCTATAAAAATCCATTCTGATCATATCAAGAATTATAATGAAACACATCTGAAATCACCACTCATCAAAATTGTGGTCCATAATAAGCAAATGCTAAAATGTATGTTTTAAGACTAAAGTAACAACCTACTTTATTCTTAAAATCATAGTTAATTCCAGATTCATTTAATAGTGCCATTATCGATAGTCACTACTATCATGATACGAAACTCATTATTCCCTTGAAGTAAACTCCTTTGTTTACATAGAGATAATTCGCAGCACTATAGTCCAAACCATAATCAAGCGACCAACTTGATTATTCAACTGTGAATCAATTAACTTATATTATAATAATATACATGTTTCCCATACATCTTTATGTATATGTATATTATTAAAAAAAGAATCTTGGTTCCTTATGACTAGTTATATTATGTTTATACAAATAAAACCAAACTCTTTTGTTTTATTATTAATAAATATTTTTAGCACAAAACTGTGATTAGAAGAAGATTAAGTTACATGTAAACACACTTGCTTTCTAGGGCACTATATTTGCAAAACTCCAACATGTTGCACCTACCATAAGGAAAGTTAAGCATTTGAAATGGTATTCCTGAGTCTAGGAAGTAATTGCTTGAACAAGTATAGGAGGTCATAGTATACAGTTGGCTATTGCATTAGGGGTTGTAGTAATTATCTCTCCCTTATATTTTTCTTCTTTTGATTTCCTAGTTTTAAAAAAATGAAAAAAGAAAACAGAAATGAAAAATAAAAAAGAAGAATGAAAAAAGAGAAAGAAAAAGAAAATAAAATAAAATAAAAAGAAATAGAAAAGTAACAAAGGAAAGAGAAGACGACCAGAAAATTAAAAGAAGAGGAGAGACGTAAAAATGGGGAGTGTTAATTTTGGCAAATGAGAGGGAAAAATTGAGAGATTTATGGTTCATTGTTCTGTATTATTTTAAATGCTCAATTTGTGTTGTGGTTTTAAACTATGATTTTCCTTTTTCCTACCTTTAACCTGAGCCCATTACAGCCAAAATAAAGACCTTCAAATTGATGTTTGTGTTTGATATGAGTGGTGGGGATTGGATTAGTAAGCAAGCTTATGGTAGATGCTTTACATGAAGTAAATGATGAATGAATATATCCTACCTTTGAATGCTTAAGAGGATGGAGAGTGGGGTGAGTATCTACCACACTTGTTGATCGTCTTTATGTTGAAGTACTTGTTGATTTTGACTAAATATCCGAAGAATAGCTTGTTGATGAAGTATTATGAGTTTCAATTTCTTAGGCTGTGTTTATTGAGATGATCATTGATATCTTTGACTATTATTTGGAAAAATTGTTGTTTCCATTGTATAGTCCAGTGTTCTCTATTTTGCTTGAGGACAAGCATATTTTGAAGTGTGAGGGAATTGTTGTGTCTAATTCTATTGAATTATGCTTCCATTCATACCTTCATTTTTAATCCAAATTTATGGTGAATTGAGTGAAAATGGTGTGAATATTGCATGAATGGTATTTGGATTGTCTTTTGAATGTTGCATGGAAATTAGAAGAATTTTGCACGAAAATGGGTAGGACATGTTAATTGCACTTCACACACGTTAATTGCATGTCACACACTAATTACATGGTCACAAATGGGTAGGACACATGAATTGCACTTCACACACGTTAATTGTATGTCACACACTAATTGCATGGTCACACTTGTGACCATGTAACTTATGGGCATGAACTACATGTTCATACCCATGACTATGTAACTTATGAGTGTGACAATAGGTCAAACCTATGACTATGACTGTGTGGGGGTGACAATATGTCACACTTGTGATTGTCGTACTTAGCCCTATGACATTTTTCCCTTAACTCGTCTAATTATTACGTGGTACGTGTAGGTTGAAGGCTAAAAAACCTAGACCTAAAATGAGACTACAAAAATAAAAAGTTGGAGGGTGGTAGCACATTTGATATTTTATCATTCTACACATTTTACAAATAGTGGGAATTATTCGAGGGACATAAAAATAAATAGACAGAAAGAAGGCGGAGGAAGAGAGAAACACAACAGAGAGGTGGAAGCTTGGTACAGAGGCAGAAAACGAGAGCTGAAGCTGAATCCCAGTGAACTTGAGCAACCATTCGGTTTGCTGAGAACCAAGCAAAGGTAGAAGGCGAGATTCAATGTAGGAAGTTTGAGAGTGGTAGGACTTCACAATGACTCGCTCATCTGAACACTCATTTGCTCACTTTGTTTTTACTTTTCTGTTGTTTTACTAAACTTACTCCTCTGTTAGCTGATAAATTCAGACTTTGTTAGCTTTTCATAGTTCATTTCGGTTATTCACTTGGTTTATTGCTTTAATACTTCTTTTATCATGATTAACATTGGATTGAAGTATTTGAATATGATAATTGAAGGACTACGCTGTTGTCTTATGTGTGCTATAGTTTCTAACCTGAATGGATGTAATAGCATGACCAAACTTTGCATCATTTTGATATTAAATGAAGGATCGAGAGAAGAAGTTTAATATAGCACGAAAAACTATAGACCCTTAAGTTATGAATTAGAAATATATTAACTTAAGAGGGTAATTATTAGTTGGATATAATAATTGATTTGGATGATAAACTTATAGAATACGAAAGTTAGATTAGTTTGTTATTTGAATCGATTTTATAACCTAATAGGTAATTTTAGTAAGACAATTATCCAATCATTTCCCCTTAGTTATGCATAGGAGATTAAATTATTAAAATTAATTCTCAAAATTTTCCCACTTCAATTTATCAATCTGTTTTTTCTTTTAGTTAATTCCATTTAATTGTCAGTTTACTTTTTGGTTTTCTTTAAAGCGTTCACTCCACAAATTTGGATAGAATGTTTAGGAATTCATTTGTTTTTATTTTTTTCAAGGTTAATTTAAGTGAACCAATTTCACCTCCGTAGGAGATGACTCTGGGTAATCAACTACAACTACCTTGTAGACTTGCGAGTAGGATAGCCTAGGTAATTTTAAAACTTATTCTGGGTACAACATAAACCTTTGCCCCTCATATTTAAGATCAATAAGCTCCACATCTTTGGTGCATTTAAACACATTCATATTATAATTATGTAAGTTAGAATTGTCATCTGCATCTGATCTATAGAGAGCAGTGTTTAAATCACCATAAGCAAGCCAACGACCTATTACAGAAGCTTTTATACTTCTCAGAGAGTTCCAAATCTCAGTCCTTTGGAATGTAGTATTGAAACCATAGATAAAGGTAGCTAGATCAATGGTCTTTTCCATTTTAAAGACTAATCTCAAGTGAATAAAGTGCTTATTTGTTTCCAAGGACTCCACATCTAACAATTCCCCATTATATACAATAATAATGTTTACAAAGATATGACATTGGTGATTTGAGATAACTTTCGATTGAGTTCCTAAGCTTCTCAGTTGATTCATGTTTTCTTTTTTATTTTATTTTCTAAAAGAAAAAATAACAAAGGCTTTTCCCTTAACATAAAATCCCTTAATGTATTAAGTTTTAATGGGTTGTTAATATATCTCACATTCCACACTACAACGATCGTTTAGTAATGCCTTTACCTTTGGAACTTTTCTTATTCCTCAAGTTTTTTCGTCAAGTCTGCAACTTCTTAAAATTTTCATCCTGATTGATTTCCTACTAATGATATACCTTTAGCTATAAAGGTTTTGTGCTTGAAGTCATCTGCTTTCTACCATGATCCTAGGTTTAAGGATGGGATTGCTACTAAAGTAGTATCTATAGAATTCATTATCTAGTTTTCTACTTCTGTCTTCTTATTGGCCTCTTCTTAACTATGTTCCTCCAAACCCATCAACTCCAAAAAAATCTCCCTTTTGAACATTTTTCTAGTGGCTTTCCACTCCTTTTGTAATATCCAGTCTCTTAAATTGTTGAAGGATCTAAAGTCTTAGACTATTGAGTCACACGAGAGACAACATATATAATAAATTTGGTACATTTATGATATGATTTTATGATTGTATTCATATGTATAATATTAGCATATACACATGAATTGTGATTTGGATAAATTGCACTTAATTGACATATTCCTGGGTATGAAACTAAAATGAATATGACATGAATGTGCAATTTCAATGTCTTGTACTTTGGATTACTAATGAAAAGAATTGACGGACTATAATTGATAGCTTGGAATTTTTTATAATTGAGAAAGTGATGAATTAAAATGAACATTTAGTTTAGGTAAAATGCCAAGTTGCAAGACAAGTGAATACATGGAAAATTAGGATGACAAAGCCTATAATTGAGTGACATTTGGCATAAATAAATGAGTGACATTTGGAAATGGCATTAATCATTGATTGCAAATGGTCTAATATAATTGTGACATTTGGCAACTTATTTATGGGACAAATGCATGGCATGCCTAGTGACAGATGTCAAGGTAATAAGGTGACACCTATCACCTAATGTGTCAGTCTAATGTAAAAATGTTTCCGCTGAGTTCATTTCTCTACTTTCCTTACTCTTTCCACCGAAAGACACTCTCTTCCATAGTTTTGGAGTTTTGATTCAATTGTGTTAAATTACCACTCAAAATCCTTACAAGATTCTTCACCAAGAAAGATATTTGTTGTTATCTTCTACTCTGTTATCATCTTGTTGCTAGACCAACCTACTTCCATCTTATAATTGGATGATTTTGCATGCATGGAGAGCTGAATTAGTTTGATCCTTGAGGTGCAAATTTGAGCTAAACAAGTAAGTAAAAGATTGATATTTATGGCATGTTATAATAGAGAATTTATGATGATGAAATTGGGATGAATTGTATATGATATTAATGATGAATTATGATGGAAATTTTTGCATTATGGATACTTTTCTGTTGTGTTCTTGATGTATGAACAGTAGGTTAAGGATTGTTTTATGGATGAATTAGATTAGGATTTAAGGTATAATGAATTTGAATGTTAAAGAAAGGTGCTAAAATAGTGATCTTAAAATGGCAACAGAATTAGGATATATGATTGATAGTTTATGTTTTAATTTTGATGTAAGAAAGATAATGATTTGTGAGTTGTCTAATGAATGATTTTGTAATTAGGTTTGAACATGAATTTGATAAGGTATTAAATCATAAATAAGGTATAATTGAAGTGAATTGATGGATTTTGGTGAAGGAGTGTTGGATAAAGTATGAAGGAGTAAAAATTAGAAGCAAAATGAAGGTTATGGGTGGTTCACTCATCCCACGTTCGTGGCATTTATAAGGCTCCTTCCCACGGTCGTGGGAAGTACTTAGGAAGTGAAAATTGTTGGTTGTAGGCAATTTTTGGACTATATAAGATTAAGACACTTCATAATGGTGTAATTGAACTTGATTGGGGCTTGAAATGAACCTAGAAAGTTACTTGATTAAGTGATTAAGTGTTTGGTAAGTTTAAATTGTTAATTGAGGTTACAAAATTAAGGAATGGAATTATTGATATCAATGTATATGAATTTTAGAAGTATGAGTTGTGAATGGTATAAAGATGTCCATATAAATGTAAATGTGATTCAAAGGATATAAGTAATGAATTGGGTATGATTGAATGCGAATTGGGAAATTATGTGAATACTTAATGTTTGGAAAGAATTGATAAATTTATGACTGATGAATTTCAAACTTATCTAAAGCATAACCTTATTGCAAACAAGTTATATGCAAGCTATGATGAATGAATGAGCAAGATTTGTGAATAAGGATACATATCCAGGATAGTCAATTGAACATGCATTGAAACATGATCTATATACATGTGAATGATTGAGTAATCATATGATTGATAACTTAATGAATTATGAACTCTGTGTGTGAATTGCAAGAAGGTAGATATATAAGTGATTGACAATAAACATCCAGACATTGTCAATTTACCAAGGCAATAGCTTGTTTGGAGCGTACTGTGAGTTAACCTAAATGATCCTCACTACAACTGAATCGCTTTTGTTTAAATTTTAGTTACTGAATTGCTACTTATATAATTGTGATATTCCAAACATCAATTATCCAAGGATCTTGATATTTGGGAATGTATTAGAAGTGCTTACTGATTGTATGTGAATTGGGAAAATGTATACTCAACTAAATGTTGAATGTCATAATTAAATCCGATTATTGAGATAACTGAATACGTATATTGAATGAAAGTGATTGATAGCATATTATGTGAAATGTTGTACTCCATCACATGAATATGCATGATCAGATAAGGGGTTATGACCGGAGTGACCAACATAAAAAGAACTTAAAGCTCAAAATGTGAACAAAGAGCCACAGGCTCAACGATTAATGAACTTGGTATCTACAATGGGTTCAGGACAGTATCTGAAATGAGCTTGATATCTACAACAGATACGGGACAGTTAAATAAGCGTTCGGTCACAAAAAAGTAAAAATAGAAAGTGAATCTCATGTGTATTTGCATCTATATTTGTACATGTGTTCAAGAGATTGATTACAAATAAATGTTGAAGTGTGCTGTTATAATGATGTGTAATGCTTGTGTACATATTGATGATATGAAGAATTGAGATAAATGATTGGATTATTCTGAATTGACTATATGAAGCCGATGTATTCATAATGTGCTTGCTGAAAGATGATGACTAATGTGATATATATGGGATTTGAATTTGGATGAGGTGTTACTCTGATTGAATTTTGTTTAAATACATTAGATGTTTGTGTTGGGCCCCGAAAATTTTTTCTTTATTTTATTTATTTATTTACTCTTCTTTTGTTTATCTCTTAAATTTTGCTTTTAAATTGTTTTAATATGTTAGAGATGAGTCTTATTTTTTGTAGTATTAAAAAGGGGAATTAGAAATTTGAATTAGACTAAAGTGTTAGAATTAGAATTAGATTAGTAGTA
>JANVCL010013054.1:0-10996 GCA_026546855.1 Erythroxylum incrassatum
TGAGTGACATATGTGATACATGCAAAATAGCCACGTAGTCTGATTTGAGTAAGGAAAGATTACACGTAGCTTATGTTCTGTTTAGGAAGTGATTACGGTAGCTTTTCATACCCACCGAAAGCATTTAATAGAGAACTCTTTCTTTGCACCTACTCCATCACCGAATATTGAATCTTTATGTGTAATTGAGTTAATCTTACTGCTGAGAGGTATTGATGAAAGTATACAAATTGGAAAATTTACAGTAGAGAGAGGAAGTAAATATGAATTTCAGATTTTTGATATTTGAAGAATAAGTTTGAATCTGATTTGTTTAGAAATTGTATTGGGTATAGACAAGTATAATAATACATGAATTTATTCATGTGTGGTTTGAGAAGTGTGGTTTCGGTGATGAATAAATCAGATGAAAGATTTGTGATATAGAAATATGAACTAGGATCTATTTTGGTTTGAAATGAGTTATAGAAAAGTACTGAAAAATTGAGGAATATACTTTGTTTTAGTTTAGGGAAAACCGAAAATGGGTTCTTGTACTGTTCATGCATGAAAATATATGAAGTGTTAACAAAGGTGAATTTGAATGAGTTTAGAATTAAGGGAAAAGCTTAAATGATGCAGTGTTATGGGAAAAAGTATTAAATGTAAAATTTATAATGAAATGAAGTTGTTGCTGAAAATGAGTAATATAGGAAAAAAAAGTGCAGGAAAATGGAATTTACATGAATAGTGATATACGGTGTTTAAATGATTATGTTTGAATTTTAGATTTTGGTTTGATGGTTATTGTTGAGCTGAAAGAGGAGTAGAAAATTGGTTATTTCAATGAATTGAATTTGTTAATGAATGAGTAGTAAGTGTATCTAGGATTGAATATGAGTTTGCTGAGTGTTGTGAAATTGTGCAATTGTTGAAAGGATGAAAATTACAGTACAAAGAGGAAGTGAATATGAAGTTTCGGATTTTTGGTGTTTCAATGGTAAACTTAAATCTGATTTGTTTAGAGATTGTATTTGGAGTTAGAAATGTAGAATAGATGCATTAGATATGAGTAAATCTTAAAATAAAAGGAAAATGGAAGTAGAAAAAAAAATAAATTCAGTGAAGAAGATGGTAAGCACGATCTTGCTACGAAAAGAGAATCACGATCGCGACTTCGCAGGATTTGGTTATGAAGAAATCATTTCTGAACATCCCTCAATCTTTTTGTTATAACTTATTCATCCGATGTCCAAATGACTTGATTCTTAAACCAATAGATTCATAAGACATTAATCTACATTTCCATTAAAAATCATAGCTTTATGAACTGGATTGATTGATGAATTTAAGGTGAAATATTGAGGAATACTAGAATATGAAAACTGGTATGATTTCACTAAACATACTTAGGTATTTTGATTATATTTTGATCAGTAGGTGTCCAAATGGAATGATTTTTGAATTGAAGTAAACTAGAGGCATAGGGTTAGAGATTTTCTGAATAAATAAAATTTTAATTCAGTCTCTAAGACTTTCAATTTCTGGATAGAAGTTGAGTATAGTGTACAGTTTAAGAATGAGAACAGTCTGAGAATATTTGGAGTATAACTTTGGAATACTGAACTAAATTGAATGATTTTGGCGTCATTAGAAATTGAAGACATTGGAGAACAACTTTCTAGAAGGAAGTGTTGCCTAATTTTGTCGTTAACCTATCAGTTTAATTGTGCAAAGTTGACCCGTAAGTATGTGAGAAAAATATGAAGTGGTCAATTAGGTTATGAAATTGATTTAAAGTAAACTAAAGACATAGAGCTACAAATTATCTGAAGAGATTGAATTTTAATTAGGTCAGATGATTATGAAATTCTGACTGTGCCATATGTAAGTTGGATATATTTTTGCTCTAATATACCATTATCATAGGATATATACTTGAATATCCTTGGATGTTTAGGTATATACTCTATAGTAGTGGGATGTTGCAATGAGCTATTGAATAGTAAAAAACTTCTTACAAGTTAACAATAAAATGAATTACGTTAAATATTTTTATAATTGTATCAATATTTATTTTAATTATATTTGTAATTTTTTAATTATGATGAAATAAAATGAGAAACCTAAATATTTAACGAAATGAGAAACCTAAAAATTAAATGAAATGAGTTATTGATTAAAAAAAATCCTACAAGTTAGAAATTCTAGTACATAATAATTTAATAAAACATCTAAGCATTCATAGAATTAATTACATAATAGGTTAAAAAAATTCCTACAAGTTAGAAATTCTAGTACATAATAATTTAATAAAACATCTAAGCATTCATAAAATTAATTACATAATAGGTTAAAGATACATTCAAGCCTTATATTTTATTAAGAATGTCCTTAACAATAATACCAAAAATGACTCCAATGGCAATGAGTAAAAATCCTTGACTGCATGCCATTTTTTTTCTTCAAAACTACAACTTCATTTAGTTGTTCAGTTGTTGGAAGTGAAAATTGATTCGGTACTGATGAGAGTTCATTGGCAGTGGGAACAATTTCTTCATTTTGACCAGTCCACCTATTTGGATCCATGACATAAGCACTCTGTGCTTCACCAAAGTCCAATACCCCTTGAATCTAGCATTAGGAAACCCCTTAGTTGCTAATTTAACATCGTCCCAGTTTGTAAAAATACCCACTTGACGTCCAATAAATACAACATAGAAGTTGTATCTGCCCATAGTTAAGTACCTGAAAATGAATCATATCATCATCATTCATACACGTACATAAATGACAAACATTAAAAAGTTAATAAACCAACTATTCATCATTGATACACAAGTGTACAAACAAAGTCAACAGTTCATCATATCATCATTCAACATCACATAGCCTGTTTGAAGACAATGCAAATCCTAGCTTTCCTGTTAAGATACTATGAAGCTAGTAGCTCTTAAAAAACAGTGAGCCGAAAGTGATAGGTCATAACCAAAAAATCGGTCCACTATAAGTAATGGCAGAAGCAAAAATAGTTAAGCTAAAAGCATTGTTACCATCCTACATTACCATATAACAGTGTACCATAACCTACTAATTAAGAAATAAAACATAAAGTCAGATTTCATCATCTAACAGGCTCCACACATAAGCCGTTTCTGGTCTGCAGTTAAACCCTAGAAAAGATTCCCAGCATGAGCATTCTTTGAGAAGATCCTTGCAGTCCTAACAACTTCTTCAGTGGAGAAACCCAAATTACCAAGCTCTTCACATAGCTTAGCTCCAAATTGTCCTACAATGGCATTAGCAATGATCTTAACTTTCTCTCTACTATTGTCAATGGCACGAGCAAATCAGGAAGCAAGGCTTTCTAACACTTCAATAACCCTCATCTTCCTTTTCCCTTTATTTTTTGGTTCCCTTTTGTGTTGCTAGAAGAGGTGACAGAACCAGTGAGATGGGGCTGAAGCAGTTGGAGCATGAGTAGCCGATGGGCCTGCTGAATCTGATGGGGCAGCAGAAACTGGTGGAGTAATTGGTGCATCACCTTCAGTTTCATCAGTCTCAAACTAAGCAACAGCATCTGCAGCTCTTGTACCAATCGCTCTGTCTTTTCCAAACACAAACTCAAGTCTAGGGTAAAGCGGGAAAGGCTTTCCAGGAGTGTAGTACTTGATGGGGTCTTTTTGAAAAAAAATTAGAAAAATTCAGCATGACAAATATATTATTATTAGGATGCTTATATAAACAAGCAACAACTAAAAAAAATAATTACCCTCATCTATTCTTCTAGAACTTGCTTGTTTTCAACCTCAATGTATTGCTTGCTTTCATTCCAACCAAACCCACTACAGTTCAACATGTTAAAAGTTGTCTGATATTTGTCCTTCAACCTCTTATGCTTATTTTTGATATGCCTCTTGTCAATGCCACAATCAAGAAAATTCTCTACCATCATTCTAGCAAGGCTTAAATTGCCCATTATCAGCTCTGTGACCAGCAACAACTGCCTCCTCCATGAAGGTCACAAATGCTTATGTTTCGTCTAAAGTCCAAATTGTTGACATTGCACCTAAACTATGCAATGCCATACCCCAAACCATTCCAAACAATTTCCATAACTGATTAACCAACATACATTGAAACTTTTTTTAAAATAAAGAAGGCAATATTGAATTAAAAGAAACATGTAATTCAGTACAAATAAAACAAATAAACAGAAATTTAATTGTCTTCTCAAATTCAGTTACAATTAAAGTCAACAATATAAAGAGAAATTAAATTACCTAAATGAAAGTTCACAATTTAATGGTTTCTTCTCCAATCATCAAACATGTTCTTAGCTAAATCCTCTCTTCATTGACTCTATTCATTACTTGTCTCAACACGATTAACAAATTCAGAGAAAGGTATATCTTCTCCAATTGGCATATCCTCAGCTTCAAGAGGAGTAAGCTCTGCTAGATCATAAGCCATATGCAACCTAATAAAGTTATGCAAAAGGCAGCATGCAAGAATTATGTGCATATGAGTGGCTGCTGGATAAAAAGATGGATTTCTTAGAATTTTCCATCTTTTTTCAGTAAACCAAATGCACGTTTAATCACATTTCTGGCAGATAAGTGTTTCTTATTTTAGACCTCTTCTAGCAGATGAGTGTCTCTTAGTAGTTGCCTACTCTTGAATATGGTATCTTATGCCTCTAAAAGGTGCAAGAAAGCCAGGACCATTGGTATAGCTAGCATCTACTAAGTAGTAATTTCCTATAAACAAATGACACTATTACTATTGTATTTTAATCAAACCTTAAAAAAAAGAAAAATTCTGAAATTCTTATCTTACATACTCCTTGGAACTTGAAGTTTATTAAGCCTAGTAACAACATCATATAGAACCCTTGAATCAGATGCTGAACCCTCCCATCCAGCAAGAATATAAACAAAGTTTAAGTTCTTATCACACACCCCTAACACATTAATGCATACTTTCCCTCTCCTACCTTTGTATTGGGTTTGTCTGCATGGGAAACTATTATTTCTAAATAGGTCCCATCTAGAGCACCAAGGCATTTGAACAAAATTCCAATAATAAAAAGTTCTACTTTAGTATTTTAAAAAAGTGAAATTAGACAATTTCTGGTAGCTTGTTAAATTTACTAACCTTAAACCATTTCTATCTATTATCTGTGCAATCCTTAGGGATTGGAACGAGCTTGACATACAACAGATGTTGAAGCTTTAGTATAGCCTTCAATACACTATGGAAGACCCTACTTATTGTTTCTCCTGGCCTCATAAACCTAACTTGTAATACTCTATTAGATTCATTTTGTGCTAATATTTTTAGGAAGATTAAAACTTTTTTTTCAATAGACACATGGCCATTATTCCTCAACCTACCATAGACTTGAAGCATTTGAGTCCATCCTTAAATCCCGCTGGCTATTCCTATCACCATCATTTAAAATCCTATCTATATTGGCTTGCCTAGTTGGTACTGTTAATGCGCTACTACCTTTAACATTTTCACTCCTACTCATTTTTGTGTGTGTATACATACAAGCATAGTAACATGACCATTCTCATAAAATCCAATTCCCCATTCCGAAGCTCAAACAAAGTTAGATACTTGAGCATAGAATCATGATCATTGTTATCTATTTTTGTAAATAAAAACAATTTGTAAAGATAAAAAAATAATGATTATAAACAAGCCACAACCAACAATACAAGAATAAACAATAACTAAAAATTTCATTAGCAAAAACACTAAAAAAAAGAACATCACATTACATCAGATTTTAATCAGATTTGCAAACCCTCCAAACCCAATGACTACTATATTACATAGAAACAGTGTTAGAGTGTGAGTAAGTGCATATGAAAAATATCATTATGTCGGTAATTTACCTACAGAATTAACAGTTCGTCCGTAAATTACCAACGAAATATCGTAATTTTGTCGAGAAATTTACCTATGATAATTTCAACCACCATTTCTCACTTCCTTTTCGAGATTTTATTGATAATATTTTGATTTTTCTACATTTAATTTCTCTAAACAATAAGTTGATTGACAATATAAAGTAAAAATTTTCTTAATTCTAAATATATAATAAAAATTATAATGTACAATAATAAATGTCTTGAAACTAACTATAAATTAAGAATTCGTACAAAATTACTTAAGAGTAGCAAAACATCTACATTCACTTATCCATCTAAGCTATGCAGTCGGTGAAGGTGGATGCTTTGACTGTTGCGATGAGGTGCTACCCCTCTCCTTCAACTTATCCATCTCATTATAGAATTGGAATATATGCTCCATCGACTATTATAACTAAGTTGTCAACCTCTCTACTTTGCTTTCAAGCTAAACGATTCTCTCATTTGATGCAGACCGCCTACTAGCTCCAGCTGTAGTGGATATGGAGGATTGTGAATAACATGTATTTGCAAATAAACCTAAGCTGAAGATCCTTTTACAATGGTCCCTATCACCTATTGTATCAAGATATGTTTGAATCTCATCAATAGTTTCAGAGTCTTAAGACTATCGTTGAATGCTTTCTTGTATTTGGTCCTATCATTATAATTATTTATGTTAATAAGTGATAATTTTTAAGAATTAATATTAAAGTATAAATTTTAAATATGGTAAGTTCTCTACATAGGGTGTTGGCAAAGGTCACACCATCATGATTCATAGTGTAAGTGTGAAAAAATAGCTAAAGTAGTGTAGGCTTCCTATCTATAGACTTTTCTTGCAACAGAATAAAATGTTATAAGTGAACTACAATTTACTAGAGTTTCCTATATTTTTATGATGTTTATCCCCTATTGAATAAAAAAATTACTCAACAATACAACCATTAATGGAACTAGACATTTATAACATTATCTTTCTCCAAAATATACATATATTTTCATTCTAAATTTCATACATCAAAGTGAAAAAAATCAGAATATAAGTGTAAAGTTTAGATACTTACAAGTTTCTCTGCATGCTCCTAGTAGGTCAAAGATCCTCCAGTGTGTACGGGTATACTTTCTCCCTCTAGTCCTTCATGTTTGTTTGCAGAATTGTGCTCTGAAATGGACATTGCGTTAAGTGATCCCCAATACTGCTACCAACGAGTTCATATTTCTTTAGATATATAACGAGGTCGCATACCATTCTTGTGTACCAAACCAAGAAAGTCTCTATAATGTGCACAAACTTGCCTCTCCCATACATTATAAATTAAAACATCAAATTTTGGATCCCAAAAAAATTTCTGAAAAAAAAAGAAAATTAATATAAGCATGTATAAACTATAATTTTTATCTAATTAATGTATAAAATTAGGTAAAAAAGATTAAAGAATATATTTTTTGTACCTCAAACTCCTAATAATAAAAATCTGTTGTCACCTAAGAGATATTCTTTCATATATAACCCTCAAGATATATCTTCTCCTTGAACTTGGATGAGATATTTCTGGAACCTAATATATAAGTTAATTTAGATCATTTTCAAGTTAAAACCTATAACTTTAGTATAAACCTATGGTGTTATCATGTATTAAAAAAAATTTAGAATTTCACTCACAAATTGTTGATAATTGTAATATAAGTTCTTCCATCAACTCCCCTAGTTCCAGGATGGAGGCCACCTTCTTCATCAGCAATGTTTACCACTAATATCTCTGTCATTATAAGGGTAATGGATGGTGTAACAGTAGGTACAGAAGGTGACTGTACAAGGACTGTAAGTCGGGAAGGTGATGCCTCATCTAGATGTGCAGTAGCTGGACTTACAGCACCTGATTCTGTAGCATCTACATAATGTGATCCTTCACCTGGACCTGCACTGGCTCGTCCAAATGATGAATATGATCCTGTTTTCCCCTTTGTGACATATTTGTAACATGAAATTCAAATTTTATTGAATATTCCAGCAATAGAACAATATAAACTAAATATATAACAATATATTTTTGATGCAATAATAGATTTATTCATATAATATTATATTACAAACACAAATTAATCATTATCATCACTTAATTGTAAATCAAAATCATCATCATCTTCTTTTTTTAAAGAATTAGAATCAAACTCAGGCTCCTCCTCAAATCTCTCGCCCTCCTTATCTTCTTTAGATGAAATTTTAACATATTCATTATTTGGATCGTTCAAAAGTTCATTCTCATCATATGTTACATATGCATTTATTTCATAAACATCTTCATAAAATGCTTTACTTTCAATTCCCTTATTTGCTTCTTTTTCATGTAATTAAAAAAAACCTTTAAGTTTTACTTTGCAAACAACCAACCAATTTGACTTATCGTTAGTTGGGAAAAGGGACATAGTATACTTGGATCTCTTGCATCACCAACACGAAAGGTTCAAATTGTCTATATCTTCTTCGTTGGTTGATTTCAAATAGATTGTATCGACTGTGCGCTTTTGTTCTAACATTAGGAGTTGGATCAAATCATTTACATTTAAATATCACACTTAATTTTATTAGCAAAGTGGGGTACTCAATTTCAGGTATCTCAATAATTTTACCCTAGTAATCTATTAATTCTCCTTGTATGCAAATCCCACTATTTACTATTTCCATACTATGGGTATGATATTCTGTATGAAATTTATATCCATTAACCAAATACATTGGAAATAATTAATTTTTTCAACTGGCAAACCAAGACCCCTAATAAGTTTCTTCATATTGTAAAAATTGTCAACCATTATATGATCAGAAGACAATAATTCATTACACCAAGCAAGAATTTTATCCAAACTTTGATCAAAAATATGCCCTTCAGACTTTATATTCAATATTCTAGCAATTAAAGATAATTGAGTCATGATCTCACAATTTGGCCATAATTCTTGGTCAACTGATTTTAGTAAGTCAAAAAACTTTTATGCATTTAGGTTTGGTTTTTCTTCAAGATTTTCTATATATTCCTGAAAGTATAAACGGTTGCATCATAAACCATTTGGGTATAAGGATTTTCAGTTACACCCACATTATTTGTTATAAATCTAATTACCCTTTAAACTTATCCACATTTATCGATTATTTTACTTCATTAACCCCTGAGGTGCTACAAATTAATGGCTTCCTATCTCGTGTCCACTCAAAATAATTTGGAATAAACCCTTTTCTTAACAATTGGAGATTCACTTCATCAATAGGAAGAAAACGAATATGTTTGCAACTTTTACATGAACATCTAATCTTTAGACCATTTATATATGTAGGTTGAGAACATGCATAGTCAATAAAATTTTCAACTCCCTCAACAAACTCAACATTAATGAAACTATCAGGGGTTAATCATCTATACATCCAAGATCTATCAACATTACTCATTTATGCAAAACTAGTATTTAAAAAATTGATGTCATAGTTAGATATAATAATCGTTATGGTAGTATCTATATTAATTTTACTGACCATTTAATCTTTACTTTACACATCATTAGATCCTTCATTTCCCCTAAGGTTTTATAGGTCTCTAACCATTTCCCCTCCAAATTGAAACCAACCAAGCCCACTATATGATTTCATAATTAGAAAACTCAATCACAACTAATTCAACCTTAGTGATTGGACACTCATCACACTCTAAGTCATAAAAACCTTAAAACTTTATAGAGGAATTAGAAGGAAAGATAAGTCTTTGATCTTTGTTATCCTTTATATATCTTAACACCCTATAAGCAGCATACAAATGAACTGTACTTATCTTAACGATATATTGACTTAATTAAAGGACAACACATGTGAGTATCAGTCAAATAAAGTAATTTGTCAACTAATATCCTGTAAGAAGTGACATTAAGAAGTGAAAAAAAAACACCTACATATTATTGTTCTAAATTTATATTAAAATAAAAAGAGTAGATTTTGGTTTACAATAAATAAAATAAGCTTCCTCAAAAAGATCAAAAGCACAATTTTTGCACACATATATATTAATTCCAACACTAGATCAAGCAATCTCCAAGCTAAGAAAAAAAATTAATTGCCTCAAATCTTTAATGTTGAAAGTTGTACGAAGATGCCAGTGTAAATTGTTGAGAAAACATAGAATTTGATAGCTTCGTGTACCACTAACAACTACCTTGTTTCAAGTCATATAAGGATTCAATCTACAAACCTTAAAAGAGCTTGAAAAAGCACTATGGTACGTGGATTTCTTATGGTAATACTAAGTTTGAATTAATCACCTACAAGTTTATTCCCAAAGTTTGATTTTAAACAAGCACTATGGTACGTGACATTGTTACACTATATGAATCGAGAAAGAAAGTTCTCGCTGTGACTCTTAGGCTCGTGAAAATTTTCACCGATAAGCCTCATGAGAGTTACATCATAGGTTTCTAACCCATATACCATCCTAGGGGTTTATTATACAAAGGATTGTCATGTTAAATACATGAATGTCTTATGTTAATACTAATTTGAATTAATCACACTGAATTTCAAGTCTTTATCTACAAACTTAAACAATGCCCAAACATAAATACTTAGACTATCAAATCCCAACCTAAAAACTTATCAATCATTATTAGAGGTAAAATTCCAAAGAACATGTTGGCCCCTGAATTTTTTTTATTTTATTAAGCATGATTAGACTGGTTTTGAGGCCTTGATAGATTAAATTAAGTTGACATTAATTAGCATGTAGTATTAATTAGGTTAGGTGGCATGAGTTAGCATAAATTAAATGGAATTAAAGAGTTAAGTGGTGAATGCCTAAGGGTATAATGGGCCTTTGGGCTTAAGTGAGGGACTTAAGTTATAAATGGACAAGGCTTTTTCCTTAAGGGTCTAATGGGCCTTTGGGCTTAAGTGAGGATATAAAAGGAGAAATTAAGAGAGGATTTCATGGGAAGGAAGGGAGAGAACCAAAAATAGAAAGGGAGAGAGGAGAGAAGTGTCGTGGGAGAAGAAGAAAAGAAAGAAAAGAGGGCTTGAGTTAGGGTTTTTGATTTTCTAAGAGTTCAAGGAGGTT
>JANVCL010013072.1:0-10995 GCA_026546855.1 Erythroxylum incrassatum
TCTTCAGCTTCTGGAAACTCACCTTGCATTTGTCACCGTACTAAAATTTTATTCCCTTTTGGGTAAGCCTCTACAAAGGAGTTGCAAGCCCAAAACAATCCTTAACAAACCTCTGATAATAACTAGCTAATCCCAAAAAGTTGTGGACTTTTGTCACATTCTTGGGTTGTTCCTATTCAAATATAGCTTCCACTTTATTCGGATCTACTAAAATACCTTCCCCTGATACAACATGCCCAAGAAATCCTATCTCCCTTAGCCAAAATTCACACTTTGAGAACTTCGCATACAACTGTCTTTTGCGAAGTATTTGTAGCACAATCCGGAGATGTCTAGCATACTCCTCTTCATTCTTAGAGTAAATCAAAAGATCATCAATGAAGACTACGATAAAGTGATTTAAATAAGGAGGGGGCACCCTGTTCATGAATTCCATAAATACTGTAAGTGTATTTATTAATCCGAATGTCCATTCCTCATCTGGAAAGCAGTCTTTTGCACATCATTCACATCAATCTTCAATTGACGGTACCCAAACCTCATATCTATTTTTGAGAATACTGTAACTCCTCTTAACTAATCAAATAAATCATTGACCCTAGTAATTGAATATTTATTCTTGATGGTAACCTTATTTAACTGCCGAAATCAACATATAAGTAGAGGGTCCTATCTTTTTTTTTAACAAACAATATTGGTGCTCCATATGGTGAATGACTTGGCCTCATGAAGCCCTTATCCTCCAACTCTTATAATTGAATCTTCAACTATTTCAATTATGTTGGTGTCGTTCCATACAGTGGTATAGATATTGGGGTTGTCCCCAGGACCAAGTCAATAGTGAAATTAAATTCCCAATCAAGTGGCAATCCAGGTCACTTCTCCAGAAAAATATCGGGGAACTTGGGCACAATAGGGACATCACCCAGTTCAACCTTCTGTGCCGAAGTGTCAATCACATGTGCAAGGAATGCCTCGCATCACTGATAAGTCAACCTCTTAGCCTTGATCACCGATATCAAATAACTCGTTAATACTCGTCAGTCACTAGTAAATTTAATCGGGACTCCATCCTGAGGTTCAAACTCTACCTCTTTCTTAAAACAGTCAACCCTAGCGTGATACCTCTATAACTAGTCAATCCCCAATATCACCTTAAAATCCCAAAGATCGAGGGGAATGTGATCTGCCTCTAATACAACATCGTCTAGCTTTATCGCAAAAGATGTATATACTTCATCACAAGCCAGTTACTCTCCAAGAGGAGTGACTATAATGAGAGGGGGATCTAACGGCTTTGGGGGATGACTAATATCCCCTGGCTCAAGTCACAAAGGTCCAACCTAACGATGACTTCCCCTTCCTCATCCAACCATGCTATCTCTACAAATTAAAGAAAAAGAAATTGTTTAATAAAAGAGATCGGGCTAAGCCTAGCTTATCTGATACTCCAACATCCTAAGGAATGTCGACAAGTACTCTGATTGAGGTCAAAATCATCCGACTGTTAAGGACATCAACTTAGCGATCTGAGACTTAGCTTCTCGACCAAAGACTTTCGACACCCAAACTCAACTCCTAAGTCTCATGAACGTTTTGAAACAGAAATAACACTTTTGAAAATGCAAAACCTTGGCTCTGATACCAATTTAATTGTCATGACCCGGTACCACATCGGGTCCTTGACAATCGCTGCATAACTGGGCCAAGGACACAGTATCCTTAATCCAAATATGCAAGGCTAACAGAATATCTATTCTTCTTTTTCTTTTTCTTTTTCTTTTTTTCAAAAATTTGAGTAGCACAACGGCTGTATTTTAAAAATCTCAAAAACTGCAAACGATTTCAAACATACTTCTATATTCACATCCAACCACAACTTCAGGACTCTCTAGTCCACTCAAGGCAATCTCAACTCCAGGTGATCTCAACTCAAAGCAATCTCAACAATAGTTTCAAAAGTTCATACATAAAATCTTTTACAACAACCAAAACGGTCAAAAGTTAAGTTAGAAAATTATAAAACATATCAACATGACCAAGGTAACAAAATAGTAAAACAATAAAACAGTTCATGAGCTACTATGGAACTAAAGTAAAAAGCTGAAACTACCCACGTGCGGTAATAGCCTGAAACTACCAAAAGACCGTAGGATCCACTTAGAGCTTCAAACTGACTAAATTAACCTGCATAGTTAGAAAGCGGAGGGGGTGAGTGCACTAGGTACTCAATGAGTATGAAAAACATAAATCAGGAATAGAATTCGATACACACCAAGATGATATGAATAATCTTATAAAATAAACATATAACACTCAGAAAACACATAGGTCAAGCCTACAACTCAACGTATACTGGTTAGGAATCATATAGGCCTAGCCTATTAGTTCACTAATAAGGTGAACACAGGCCCCAATTCCAGTACGCAAAAGTATAAAAACATCATATGTGTCCATCAAATCTCGATAGGAAACTCAATATCAGGATAAGCCAAAACAATCATGTGTGACACCATTAGTCAACCAAACTAATGTGTACATCCACCGATACTCGGTGTTGGCTCGACTTTCATCAGTGGTGAGTCCGGACTATAATCGACAAGAGCGTCATGACCTTAGGTGATGACCTCGTCGATGTCCAGACCCTATGTGTGGAATCACCCGCAAGTCCCGTAGGAAGGTGTCGATACAATGACTTGACTTTCATGTACCAACGTCAAGGGTACGGGAATCGCTTAATCATAATCAGTTGTGCCCAGCACACGATTGGACAATCGTTTCCTCACCAATCACAAAACAAATCAAATACAATTATTAAGTATAAAAATCAAGTAAGGCATTATGTCTTTACTTATCGGTCCAACCGATAAAATGAAACCTTGCCATAGCTCTAAGAAAAAAAAACATACCCGTAACATATATGACTCGGTTATGCATATGAAAGTTTCAAAACATTATTTCATGAAATAAAAGTCATCTTTTGCACTCTAAGTGCAAAGTTGCTTAAAAATGTAGTTTTAGAAAATAAAGCATTATTCTTTTCAATTTAAACTCAGATTTGTTAAAACTAATAATATTTCTCAAAATATGTAATAAAAATATCAGTTTCAAAAACTATGTTGAAACATTATTTTGTACAATAAAAGTTATCTTTTATACTCCAAATGCATAGCTGTTCAAAACAATGACGTTTATTAAATACATAAACATATTAGCATCCATTTGAAATTCAATTCTATCATACGTTGCCTAGGTTAAAAATTCACATTCAAATCATCATGCTTGTCTTAGGATGTTCTAGTCCTATTCGAGAAATATGGTTTCCCCAACTCAACTCAAAAGAAGATATACTCTCTCTTAACTTCAACAATCCTCAGTACGAATTCCCTAATTCACAGCTCCTGAGCCTTTATACATAAAAAGACATACAATGAAATTACTAATTAAACATAAATTTAATATTTATACACCATCACATTAGCTTCTCCTTTTACATTTTCTAAGGCATTTAATGCCTTTAATCCAAATTTACTCATTTCATAACATAATTAAGCACATCTTTATCCAAGCATATTAGGCATTTACTTGTCATTCTAAGTAACAATTCAAGTTCAATCTAAGTAAACATGAAAGCCTATTTCCAATCAAAATCCTTAAAATCCTAAAGCCATGTTCACTTAGGCATTTTATCAAACACCTAAAGGCATAAACTTGAAAACCTCCTCCTAATGTGCTTCTTCCTTATTTTTCATCATCAATTCACTTCATACATGCATAATTAACATCATAGAGTTCATTTAAACCATCAATTTCTAAAGATATTCAAAAATTCACAAAGTTTTACCTAAAGGGGACAATTTCGGTTTGGACTCAAAGAACCCTCTCCATGACATATTTCATTCATCTAAACCATGTTTCATGCATAATCAATCATGGAGAAGAACATATCTTAACACCAAACTCAAAATCCTAATGTAAAGAGAGATGAGACAAAATTTACCTAAACCTCTCTTTGGCGATATCTTCCAATCCTTTGCGAATTTCTCAAATCTAATGATGGATTTGAGTTCCTTGACCCGAAATTAGCTTAGACCACCTTGATTGAGGTTGAAGAATCAAAAACTTGGTGGAAAATGGGTGATGGTAGAAACCTGCTTCTTTCTCTCCTCTCTTCTCCCTTCTTTTAATTAAAACTAAATGTTTTAAGTCCTTAGAAATGTGATGCACGGCCATAAGTGAAACAAGGGTCTAGAATATTGACTCTTCTTTGACCAAATGGTGTGAAATTACCATTTTGCCCTTAAATTATGTGAAATGACCATGTTACCCTCCAAACTTTCCTAAATTTGCAATTAAGTCCAAAGTTTTGGGAATCACTAAAACTTTTAATTTTATTTTGGTCCTTGGACTTCTGAAAATTATAATTAAGCCCTTGACTTTACAAAATCGCTAATTGGTCCTCCAAGAATTGAAAAATTACAATTAAGTCCTTTAACTTTTAACAATTTGCAAATAAGCCCTTATGTACTTCAATTTTTCCAATTAAGCTTTCTAAGTGTCCAATAAGTCTATAAATCATGTCTAATCACCTCTAAGGCATTAGAACACATTTAATTCAACCACCATGGTCATATTCATCCAATGGACTCAGTTTTACATACTTAAAAGCTTATATGTCATAAATCTTCAAGATTTCGCATACAGATGAACTCTAAGTTCATGTAAGTGCATATAACATTATAAATCATTTACATATACACCCAAATGACTTAAATACACATTTGAACTCATACAAAACCATGTATATATCAATATACGGTAGCATCTCCAAATACCGACTAATACAAAAGGGCTCAGAAATTTTGGCGTTACAAGTCCTCCACTTCTCAAAAGAGTTTCGTCCTCAAAACACCTATGTCTAGAACCCAAATAAATGGGGATACTGACGTCTCATAGTATCCTCAAGCTCCCATGTCATCTCCTCATCCTTATTGCTCTTCTAAAGAACTTTAATCGTGGGTACCTCCTTGTTACGTAATCTCTTTATCTGTCGATGCAAAATCTGGACTGGTTTTACCTCAAAACTCAAGTCTTCTCTCAGCTCTATTGGAGGTGTCTCCAGAATGTGAGATGGATCCGATAAGTACTTTTTAATCATCGAGACATGGAACACGTTATGGATCCTATCCAAGTCTGGTGGCAATTCCACTCGATATGCCACATTCCTAACAAGCTTTAGGATACGAAAAGGTCCAATATACTGAGGGTTTAGCTTCCCTCAACTTTGAAATCGAATGATACCTTTTCATGGTGATATCTGCAGAAAAAACCCTGTCACCAACTGCAAACTCTAACTGTTGTCACCTCTTATCCACGTAACTCTTTTACGATACTGGCGACTTTCATTTTCTCTCGAATGACTTTTATCTTTTGAGTAGTGACTTCTATCAATTTGACTCCTTTAATTTTGGCCGCACCAACCTCATCCCAATACAGAGGTGTCCTGCATTTCCTCCTATAAAGTGCCTCATATGGTGGCATACTGATACTTTTCTGATAACTAATGTTATAAGCGAACTCTATCAAAGGCAAGTACCGGTCCCAACCTCCTTGGAATTCCATCACAGATGCTCTCAACATGTCCTCCAATGCCTAAATGGTCCTCTCTGACTGACTATCAGTCTGGGGTGGAAAGCAGTACTAAACTTCAGTTTAGTCTCTAAGGATTTTTGGAATTTTGGCCAAAATCGTGAGGTGAATCTCGGATCCTTATCTGATATTATAGAAACTGTCACCCCGTGTAGCTTCATAATCTTGTGGATATACAACTTTGCCAATCTCTCCAATGAGTAATGTGTGGACAGGCAAAAAATGTGCAGACTTCATCAATCTATCCACTATAACCCAAATAGCATCGTGACCATTTGATGTACTAGATAATCCAACTACAAAATCCAATGTTACATGCTCCCACTTCTATTCCGAAATAGGTAAAGATTGTAACATACCTGCTGGTTTTTTATGCTTTGCCTTAATCTGTTGACAGGGAAGGCATCTGGCCACAAACTCCTCTATCTCTCTCTTCATCTTTGACCACCAATAACTCTATCTAAGAGTTCAATACATTATGGTACTACCAGGATGCATAGCATAAGCCAATTTGTGAGCTTCCTCCAAGATAACTCGTTTAAGTCCTTCGTCATTTGACACACAGACTCTACCTCTAAAAACTAATAACCTGTCTTATCTTAGTATGAACCCCTCACTCTTTTCGAATGACAGTTTCTCCTGAATAACTCTTAACTTGGGATCGTCAGCTTGCGATCTCCTAATCTCATCAAATAATGTCAGCCGAACTTCAAACCATGCTAGAAATGTTCCATCATCCTCTGCCATTGGGAGTCCAACCCTAATGCTTCACACACTCATCAAATTTGTTATATAAGGATCTTGCCTATCAGTTACTGTCGAACAGAACTCATGACTTAATGCATTGGCTACCACATTTGCTTTTCCTGGATGAGAGTTGATTATTAAGTCATAATCCTTAATCGATTCCAACGATCTCCTTTGTCTGAGATCTAGGTATTTTGTGTCATTAGGTACTTTGGACTCTTGTGGTCATACGACAAGTATTCCCGTAAAAGTAGTGTCTCCAAATCTTGAGTGCAAACACTACCGCTACAAATTCCAAATCATGTATAGGATAATTTAGCTCATGCTTCTTCAACTATCTAAAAGTATATGCGATTAGTCGCCCAACCTGCATAAGTACACAGCCAAGTCTCTAGTGACTGGCTTCACTGTATACCCCATGCCTACTCCCTGGGTAGGTAGGGCCAGCACTGGTGCTAAAGTCAATCGCTTCTTCAGCTCCTAGAAACTCGTCTTGCGTTTGTCATCCCATTGAAATTTTATTCCCTTCCGGTAAGCCTCGATAAAGGAGTTGCAAGCACGGAAAAATCCTTAACAAACCTCTGATAATAACAAGCTAATCCCAGAAAACTGCGGACTTCTGTCACATTCTTGGGTTGTTCCTATTCAAATATAGCTTCCACTTTCTTCGGATTTACTAAAATACCTTCCCCTAATATAACATGCCCAAGAAATCCTATCTCCCTCAGCCAAAATTCACACTTTTAAAACTTCTCATATAACTGTCTTTCACGAAGTATTTTTAGCACAATCCAGAGATGTCTAGCATGCTTCTCTTCATTCTTAGAGTAAATTAGAAGATCATCATTGAAGACAATGATAAACTAATCTAAATAAGGAGGGGACACCCTGTTCATGAATTCTATAAATACTACAGGTGCATTTATTAATCCGAATGGCATTACCAAAAATTCATAGTGTCTATACCTCATCTGGAAGGTAGTCTTGTGTACATCATTCTCATCAATCTTTAACTGATGATACCTCGACCTCAAATCTATCTTTAAAAATACTGTAGCTCCTTTTAACTAATCAAATAAATCATTGACCCTAGGAATTGGATATTTATTCTTGATGGTAACCCTATTTAACTGTCGATAATCAACATATAAGTGGAGGGTCCTATCTTCTTCTTTTTTTTACAAACAATACTGACGCTCCTTATGGTGAATGACTTGGTCTAATGAAGCCCTTATCCAACAACTCTTGTAATTAAATCTTCAACTATTTCAATTCTGTTGGTGTCGAGCGATACAGTGGTATAGATATTGGTTTCATCCCCAGGACCAAGTCAATAATGAAATCAAATTCTCGATCAAGTGGCAATCTAGGTCACTTCTGCGAAAAAACATCGGGAAACTCTCGCACAATAGGGACATCACCCAATTCAACCCTCTGTGCCGAAGTGTCAATCACATGTGCAAGGAATGCCTGGCATCCTTGATGAATCAACCTCTTAGCCTTAATCACCGATATCAAATAACTCGTTAATACTTGTCGGTCACTAATAAATTTAATTGGGACTCCATCCTAAGGTTTAAACTCTACCTCTTTCTTAAAACAGTCAATCGTAGCGTGATACCTCTCTAACCATTCAATCCCTAATATCACCTTAAAATCCCAAAGATCGATGGGAAAAAGGTCTGCCACTAACACAATATCGCCTATCTTTACCTCACAAGCTATATATACTTCATCACAAGCCATTTACTCTCCAAGTGGAGTGACTATAATGAGAGGGGGATCTAACAGCTTCAGGGGATGACAAATATCCTCTAGCTCAGGTCACAAAGGTCCAACCTAGCGACAATTTCCCCTTCCTCATCCAACCATGCTATCACTATAAAATCAAAGAAGAGACATTGTTTAATAAAATAAATCGATCTAAGCCTAACTTATCCGATAACCTAACATCTCAAGGAATGTCGACAAGTACTCTGATCGAGGTCAAAATCATCCGACTATTAAGGACGTCAACTTAACGATCCGAGACTCAACTTCCCGACTAAAGACTTTCGACACCCAGACTCAACTCCTAAGACTCATGAACATTTTGAAAACGGAAATAACACTTTTGAAAATGCAAAACTTTGGCTCTGATACCAATTTAATTGTCACGACCCGATACCACATCGTGCCCATGACAACCGCCACATAATCGGGCTAAGGACACTCACGGTATCCTTAATCCGACTATGCAAGGCTAACTGAATATGTTGGGGCCCATTTTTGGAGCCCAACTATCCGGAATCATAGAGCGGGTTTCCTTGTAGGGTATAAGTATCCTCATTAGCCATCATTGGTTCCACATCGTTCATATAACATCTCAAGCCATAAAGGCATTCCCACACAATGAATTCATAATAATCACAATTGACTTCTTCAAAATTATAGCTCTTAGTCTCTAGTTTATTTTGGAGTAAGAACCAACTAAATCGGAGTCTATAGCTCAAGATATGCTTAAGAAACCAAGGTATGTTCATGGCCTAAACATGCTCTCCTAATCGATCCCTCATTTTCCTTCTATCAATATTTTTCAAATCAACACCAATGTATACCAATTTTTATGGAAAGGTATGAAAATGGGCTAGGAATCTATCGCTTTAAGAATCACCTCAATCGAAGGTCGGAAGAAGAATTTATGGCCAAATGAATCCAATATATTCATGTCCTTACTCATATTGTACGATTTGAAAGCAGACATCTAGATATAAAACTTTCATGAAGACTCAGAAATGAAATTCTATCATTTGGAGGGTCAAAAAATACGGTCTGTGTAAACCAACACGGGCAAGCCGTGTAACCTTCGGGTGGAAATGTGCTCCTACGCTGGAAACACACGGCCTGTGTGATTTTACACGGGAAGGCCGTGTAACCTTCGGGTGAAGCTAAATTTTCACTCTCCAAAACCCCTCCAATGGATCCCAAACCCATCCTAACGTCCCTTTTACTCATAATCTTGCCAAATTCAACTATTTCTAGTGCGATATCACTTCATATACTCTAATTGTTCGGGATACAAATCCTATGCAACCTCACCCACTCAAACGATCATATCTCTTAACTCCGACATCTAAAAATCGCATACTTTATAGTGTTGCAAAGCTAGAAGGACCAACTACAACTTCTTTGAAGACCACTTGGTCAAGTTCACCCTAGATTAGTGCAGTTTTTCTCTCAAAGCCATAACACAAATCCTACCCCTATGAACACTTAAAATTTGCAATGCAAAAACATGAAATGCCATAAGCAACCATAATGTATATATATTTCATTCACTTCAAAATAAGAGTTTTACAATGCTTTAGTGGGTATTTCGATCCACCTTACAACATAATCCAAAATAAAAACGTGACAAAAAACACAATTTCTCAAAATGCAACTAAAGCATTATTTTACAAAATCTTGCTTCAAAAGAACAAAACATGCAAGTTAGAGTGATGCCTTGACGATCGACTCGATCACTCGAAGTGTTGCTCATCGCTTGCGGATGGGAAGGAATGGGGGTGAACTTAACGATCGTGGGTAACAGTTTTATAACAAGAAATAAGCAAAAAACCCTTGAATTATTCATTTCTATAACAAAATTCACATTGAAAACCATGTAACATATATTTCCCAAATTCACAACTTATCAAGCAATTCATAATATCAAATATAATGAATTAATCAAAATTTTCACAAATACACATAAGCATATCGGAATTGGTTTGGGTGGATCCAAAAACAGAATGTACTACACATTTTCGCATAGCGGTCTTGTGTAGCCATGAACTTAGGGGAGTCTATGAAGGAGCTCCATGTCACGAGCGGGCAGGTGGGAGAAGCCTTTTGACAAGTGCGCTTGACTTAACTTAGGAGACCACCATAAACTCACATAACATGTAATTCATGACTTGAAAACCAATTGCCTAAATATCACATTTCTAAAACTTGTTTGACATGCATATGGCAAACTTCATATGCATTTCCATCAACATTTCACAACTCATTCAAACATATTCATATACCAAGCATCAAAGCCATTACTCAAATAATCCAAAAGCCACAAAATACAACAATTTTGGAACAATTTGAAATCATTCCCATAGCACTCAAAATTCATTCACAAAATTCATATACAAAAACTTATGGTACATTTTCAAACCATCTTAAAGAACAATAAATGCACATTTTCAAGGTAGTTGGAAATCATTTAATTCTATATACTTGAAAGAACATTTATGGCTCATTCACTCAATTATAAAAATGAAACCTACCTTAATTCCCTTGCTTGAAAAGTTGCTTAAATGTGCCTCTCCTCTTGCTCCTCTTGCCTCTCTTAATTTTCTTCAACATTTACAAAAATCCTAAATCAATAGATATTCAAATTGACAAACCCAAAGAACCAAATGCATGAAATTGATCCTAGAATACTCATACCCATGCATTTCTTAAGATCTTTGAACCAAAACCCCTTCCAAAATCCAAAATATTAAACATGCACTTACCTTGAATCTTCACCAATCAATTTGTTTCTTGGCTCTAATGGAAGCTCTAATCCTCCTCTTCCTCTTTCCT
>JANVCL010013091.1:0-10993 GCA_026546855.1 Erythroxylum incrassatum
ATATTTTTCATCAGGAATTTTAGTTAAATATATAATATAATACATTATACTTTTAAATTAATTAATTATTATTTTAGATATAATAATAATAATTAATTTAAATATATAATGTATTATATTATAATTATTACACATAAAAATATAATTATAAAAAATAAAAACATGAAAATAAAATCAAACATATTTTTATTTTTAATTTTTTATTAGAAATTTCAACCAAACAGATTTTTGTTTTTAGTTTTTATATTACAAATTTCAACCAAACATGTTTTTGTTTTTTTAAGGAAAAAAAAAACAGAAACTAAAAACAGAAAACAGAAACCAAAAACAATAACAGAAAAATAAAAGTAGAACCAAACGGCTCAAGTAAAAATTAAAAAAATAAATATAAAAATACACTCCGTCTATTTTATATACTCTAAATATAATATGAAGAACTGTACGAGTACAACCAATATTTCCAGAATATATGTGTCAAGAAAAGAAATTCGTACAATATATCACAGCACATTAATCGTAACATTTCTTTTGGTCAACGAAGTTGTACACCTCTGGTCTCCGGATCTATCTTCGAATAATGCGTCTTGGGTAATAAGATGATAATGCCTATTTGGATGGTTGGGGTTTTATAAACGAACAGAATTGAATATAAAACACTTATATGGTTTGGAAGGAATTTTTATAATATAACGAGATGAAAGTGAAAAATTTTATGTTATACTCCATCCCATTCTAAACAATGAAAATTTTAAGTGGTTTAAGATTAAACGTAAACTTATAAATATATACTATCTAATTTTTTATAATACCAACCATGACTAAATCATAATATTATATTAAATTGAATTAATATATTAAATAGAATAAAATAATATTTAATAAAATAAATTTTATTAAATAATTAATAATATAATTTCTATATTATTAATAAAAAATAAAAAAATTTAATAAAATTTTTATTAATGAAAAATAGAAAATATATTTTAAAAAATTATTCTTTAATTGTTTGTATATATTTCTATATAAATAAAAAATCAAAATTATTTTAAAATATAAATCAAATAGAATAGAATAATAGAATGAAATAAAATATATTAAACAATTAATAATAATATTTTTATATAATTAATAATAAATTGTATATAATTAATAATAAAATAATAAAATTTTTATTATTTTAAAATATAAAATATAAAAAATTATTTGTCATAGTTGTGACTTGAACAAGTCATAACCGTGACTTTTTAATTGGACATAATTTTTGTTTTAAAATCATAGCGTTAAACTTCCTATAACAATCATTTTAATATAAATGGTATAATAATCATTTATTATATATTATATTCTATTTCATCAATCTTTCACGCAATATTTCACTACATTACATTATAAACCCTTCCATCTCTCTCAAACGACTTTTCACTATATTAAATTTCATTCCATTATAAATCGTTCTATTTTATTTCATTACATTCCATTAATTAATATCAAACCAAACAGGCCCTAAATGACGCCGGCTAATTTGCCTCAGCCGACAAACTTTAACATTCCTGGATTTTACTCCAAATAAAGCATCACGAATAAGGAATGATACAACCCCATTTTCCACAAGTTAATAGGTCTTAACCAACTATACTTTCCATACCTTGCAAGCATATAAGGCATGGAATTATGATAAAAGCATCTATATGTTTATTAACACTCAAAATCACATATCACATATATGTTTATTTTTATATCTCCACAAATCAAATAAAAATACATGTAGTTTCACATAATTCAATCCTTCCAAATTATCAATTTGACGAAAGCAGTGACGGAGCCAAGAATTTAAGAAAGAATGGTCCAAATATTTAATTTTTTAAAATTTTGAAGGGTTCAGTACACCACTAACTCTTAAATAACTCGATCCTGATATGTGTGTGTGTGTATATATATATATATATATATATTAAAAACAAAAATATTTAATAATCTTGGCACTGGCTCCATGTGCCTCCGTCGTTGGACGAAAGCCTAATTATGTCAATTTACTCATAATTTAGATTCTTTATTAATTTACTTGAAAATAAAATTTAAAAGAAGCAAACAATTAATTAACACACAATAAAGTATTTAACATGCACAAACAATAAAATGATAAACTTAGAAAGCCTCAATCAATATCTCCTACCAACTTTCTTAGGAAAAGTACATGTGGATTTATTCCTGTTGCGAAATTCTTTTATGTTCTACCTGAATCTTTCGTACAATCACCAAAATCTAGCTGTAAATTCATTTCTTTCCACCCACTACCCCCCGCAGCTCTTATATACGGACCTTCCCCCTTGTTTTCTCCCGTTAATCTCTCCGTAAAATAACGATGGAAGTTATTAGAAGCCGTTTCTAACAATAAAGAATTGTGGATATCAACTAGGCAATAGTAGGGGTTTGGTCACCTAATATCAACAGCAGGTATCTTCTCAATCTCAAGAGTTGCATAAGGTTACCTGATATCAACTTTTGCCGTCTTTTTAAGAGCTGCATACAATTACCCAATATTAGCTTCAAGTATCTTCTTAAGAGTTGCATACAATTCTCCTAATTTTTTATAGTTTCTTAAATTATATCAATACAATACAACATAGTGGACAAATCGTCACAAAAAGGGAGGTATTAGCGACGATTAACAAATGCATCGCCCAAAGCCAAACATTTAGCGATGAATCACCTAATATTCCTTAAAATCTAACATTTGACCACGGTCCTTCAGGTTCATCATAGGAGGAGCAATTTTTGCGACTAATCGGCAATTTCGTCGCTAAAATTTACACTTTGTTTTGGGATTTTTCGTTTCGTCGGCAATGCGACATAATTTAGTGACACTTAGGTTAATCATCAGTAGATGTTCAGCACAGTGAATACTTTAAGCGACGATAAGTATAAATCGTCACAAGATAAGCAACGCATTGCGATGTATAGATGTTTTCGTTGGTAATTTGGTAGAGATGAGCGATGATTGCATAAAGAGTCGTAAAATGTTTGATTTTTAGCGACAAATCATTGAAGCGTTACGAAAAAGTCATACAAAAAATTTCATGTTACAATATAAATTCTTAGGCAAATTTTAATGAACTATTGTATGTGATAGTATTCTTAAAAACAATAATGTTGAAAGAATAATTTTTAATGTTACATGTAGTTATTAATCCTAATTTTATTTAAGATTTATATGATTTTTCATATTATTTTTTTGATAAAATTTTCATATCATTTCATTTGTCTTGTTTATAAATTTGCTTAAATATATGCATTCAGATTTTATAGATATATACCATCCTATAGATTTATACACAAATGAATTTTTTAATGATGCCTATTATACATAGTAGTACTACACCTCATTTCATACAAAAATTTCAGGAAGACATATTGTTTAAATTTTGTGAAATAAAAAGATAATCATACCTAAAATTTTAATGTCATATGAGTGAAAATATCAAAAATTTAAGTTAACTACTATTAGTCTTAATCATTAATATTAATTAACAATAAAATAATACTACTTATAAATATTGAAATATGGTAAGCAATAGATATATATTATAATGAGATATATATGAAAGTAGTACAAGATGTTAATTAGAAGTTTAACAATTCTTACAGAGAAAGTAATAATCACATAATTATATTTAATTGAGAAGGAAAAGAAATAATTATTTGTTTAGATTCTTATCGACATTAGAGTCGGTAGAGAAGGTGAAGGAGTTTCCAATGTTTGGATTCCCAAGACGCCTCCTTGGATGCTCTAAGCCATCAATTGAAACAGTTAAGGATTGTTGACCCTCATAGTCTGGTGAATTGACACCCTCTTTTAACATCTTCTTTGCTTTAACTAAATTAACAAAAGATACAATGAACAATGTCTCAGATCGAGTATGCACGACGGTATTAGGAAGTCAAATTTGAACAGATGCATACCTAAGTGATAAACTTCATAATTGTCATAACGAACAAACATAATTTTTGCAATCGACCATTGTCCCAAGACAATCGATTTTCCTAATGACGTATGAACCATTGAGAAATCACCACTGCCTCCATTTCTATCTATGCTTTCTTGAATATTCGAGGAAGCTTAACATAACATATAGTATATACAAATAGATGTTCATATAATTGCTTCATAACACAAAATAAGATACTGATAACAAAGAAAGAGAGGTAATAGTTAGGATGATACTAAAAACCTTAAAGAAGAAGATCAGTCATAGAAGGTAAGGGGTGAGTAGAGTTTGATGAGGGGATTTGTTCTGCATCAATTGGTTCTTGATCTTGGACAATTTTGCCACATTCCTCAAACGGAACTCATTTCCACCATCATGAACTAGTCACCATGTCAACATTTCGTGATGAACTAATGGTAACGAGTTAATTCTAAAAAGTCAATAGAAGAATTCTTATTTGAATATTCCAACACTCCAGAATGTATTAATTTTGTGATCTCATAAGGTTGAGAATGTTAAGTGTGTAATATGTTTAGTGGACTAGCTTTAAATTAGCTTGCTAGTTTTGAACAACTTCATTATATAAGGTTGTATGCTAAAAGAGTTGGTCTTTAAGAATAAGAGTAATAGGTTGTTAGTTTTGGGTTTTAATTTTAATGTGTAATGCAAAAACACAATTGATCATATTTCTGGTTTTGACCATTTGACTTTTAAGTGTTAAGTGTAATCACAACTTCATTACATGTTCCAAAAAAACTCATTTTGATAGATACATTTGTATACTATAAATGGTATAATCAAATGTAAATATGTACATAAACATTTGTTGCAGAAGTAGCCTTCATTCAAGCATTTCATCAAACAATTAGGAGGTATTTGTCAAACAGACATGAAAGGTGGGAAAAAAATGTCAACTCATACACATCCAACAAAGAAATAGAAGAAACTATCTTCCAAACACGCAAATACAAACAAAAAGTCATACACCATAAGCAACAGATAAACAGAGCACAAGAAGGAGAGTTTGAAAACAGAAAAGAAGAATAATATCAACACAAGTAACAATGCTTCTTCGATGGTGACAAGTAGAACACAGGAGATGACCACAACAGAGGGGACAATGCTTATTGGATGGTAAATGAAGAGGAATGTTGACGGCTAACACAAAAACAAAGAGAGGTTTGTTTTTTTTTGTTAATAACTTGGTAAAAAATGTCGCCTTTTATGTTAAATAAAACGACATCGTCTTGAATTATGCAAGGAATAAATTTACCGTTTGGCGTCAATGTCCATAACCGTCATAAAATGGTAATGGCATGAAGATAGCATTATATTAATTACCATATATAATTATATGTATTGCGATGTAATTAATTAAAAGATAATTACAATGATGTAAACAATGGAATTCAATAAATTTTGGTTATTTAAAAAATTTATATGACAAACAATACAAAATTAATTTGTATTACATAAATAAATTTTGGCTATTAATGTCTTTTAAAATATATGATTACATAATTTTATGTGGTGTGACAAAATTGTAATTACTATATATAAATTGGGTATCATTTTGTTAAAATTTCATATTACAAGGTTAAATTCTATAAATATAAAATTCAAAATAAATTATTTTTCTTATTAATAACTTTTAAAATATAGGAGTTGGTGTCACAAAACTATATTTACTATATATAAATTGTAAACTATTTTATATTATTGACATATTATAGGAAAAGAGAAAATGTACAAAAAATGTAGATTTGGTGACTATTTTAGATAATCATGGCCAAATCTTTTGTATAGTAACTTTTTAACAATGTCGTTGCAAAAAATTACATTTACTAATGAATTTAAGAAAGAGTTGAAAAAAATTAATTATGTAACAACATATGGCGAGGTTTGTAAGAATCGTCACCAAATGTATCGAACATTTTTTTAAAAGTTAAATCCCACTCTGTCTTCTCTCCCTATCCTATATGGTTGGACGATTGTGGGATGTTGGGTGTATTAAGGGTTACTATATTGAGTTTTATTCGTTGTTTTGGGTTGTCCATGATTGGAAAACAAATTGAATGTTTTAATGATAGTGATGGAAGGAAAAGACGAGATTTTGGTTGTGATGTTGAGGCATTTCTGATGCACGTAAGGTGTTTGATAAATGGACTGTTACATTGAGGAATAATTGATGGGAGTGGTCTGTTATTGTAGGTGCTTTGGTTTACTCATTTTGATCATCTGATCACTTTGTTGTTCCTTTAACTTGATTTACGACCTTTTACGTGGAATCTTTGATAAATTAACTTATTAATATCATTTGTGAAGTACACTAAATGGTTAAGAAAAGTGAAAAGTTCATTTAAAAGCAAAAATGTTGTAATCTTACAAACCATGTGACTTTATTTTGTAGTAATAAATGTGATTGCTTTAATATGTGTATTATATCGCAAGCTGAGTTTTTATGTTAAAGACTGTCAATAATCGTCCAACATCATCCTTCATCTTTTACTTTGCGGTTGTCTCCGACCAAGTAAGTTTTTAACTAATTAATGTCTATCATATTTTTGTGTTTAATAGTATGAGTATTTGTATTTAAGTTTAGGGTGAATGCAAAGGAGGTGTTGGTTTTGAGTAAGATACTTGTACTGTAATTAGTATTAACTTTTATTGTCACGTAAAATTGATACGAATTTAATTCATAATAAACTTGTAGGATCGTATATATGTTAGAAACCTACAATGCAGCTCCGATGAGGTTTATCAGTGAAAAATTCCACAAGCCTAGGAGTGATAGCTAGAAAACCCTTTCTTGATTCACACGTGTAAACAATGCCATGTACCTTAGTTTTTCTTTGCTTTCGATCTTTTTGAATGAGCTTCAAAAAAAATACTCTAATTAGTAGTAACTTTTATTGTCACGTAAAATTGAAAAAGGATTGCATTTAATAATTCAGTTACTAACTTTTTATTGTATAGCTACATGGATAAAAGTTGGATGTCTCATCGGAAATGGTCCACTGAATACATAAAAGGAGTCAAGAGTTTCATGCAATTTGTCAACATCAAATGGGTGATGATTGTCGTATTCGTTGTCATTGCATCGATTACATAAATGTTAACTTTCAAAGTCAAAATGTGGTATATAATCACTTGCTAATCCAAGGCATAGATAATTTTTATACTCCATGGCTTTATCATGGCAAATGTAAGGAGTTGTAGTAGAAGTGTTGGTATAAGTTATAATGATGTAGATGATTGTGATGTTAATGATGCTGGTGATGATGGGATTGGTGGAATGTTAGATGATTATGGGAATTATATGAAGACTATGAATGAAACATGCATGCTAACATAATCGGTAGTATTATAGAAGAAAATTTTGAGAAGTTATTGAAAGTTGCTTAAGAAGAATTATATCCAAGGTGCTCAAATTTCTCACAACTATCTTTAACTATCTTTTGTTGTGAAGTTGTTACATTTAAAGGTCCATAATAAATGGAGTAACAAGTCTTTTGACATGTTAATTGACTAACTCAATGATCCATTACCTGTTGGACATAAATTGCCCAAATCTTACTATGATGCAAAATAATTGTTAAGGGGCCTTGGATTAGGATATATATCAATACATACTTGTAAGTATGATTATGCTCTATTTTGGAAGGACAGTAAAGATCAGGAGTGCCCGGTTTGTGGTATATCAAGGTGGAAAGTGGATGATGGGAGAGGAAAAAAGATACCGAATAAAATCTTGCGGTACTTTCCTATTAAACCACAACTACAAAGACTTTTTATGTCAACAAAAACAATCATAAATATGAGGTGGCATAAAAACAAACGCATTGATAATAACACTATGCGTCATCAAGTAAACTCAATGGCATAGAAAGAATTTGATAAAAAGTTCCCATGGTTTGCACAGGGTTGTCGTAATGTTCGACTTAGATTAGCCTCAGATGGATTTAATCCTTTCGGTAATATGAATTCTTCATATATCATGTGGTCGACAATTATAGTGTCATATGATTTACCTCAATGGAAGTGTGAATGAATCTTTTATGTTATTATCTTTGTTTATTCCAGGACCTACTGCTCCTGGTAAGGATATCGATGTATACATGCAACCATTAATTGATGATTTAAACGATCTATGGGAAGTTGGATTACAAACTTTTGATGTTAATCAAGGTGAAACATTTATAATGCATGCCTTTGTTTCGTGGACTATAAATGATTTCCCAGTTTATGGGAATTTGTCTAGGTGGAGCACTAAAAGGTATATGGCTTGTCCTGTGTGTAACAATCAAACTTATTCAATGAGGCTGCGAACTAAAATATATTATACAGGTCTATAACTTTGGGTCAATTGCGTGATTTTTTAAAGCAATTATGTTGTAAAACACTTAAAGTTGAAGAGCTTGACAAAATGGAAAAAGATATAACTTTGATTTTATGTAAGCTTAAAATAGTATTCCCCCCACCATTTTTTTGATGCTATGGTTCATTTGACAATTCACTTACCATACAAAGCAAAACTGTGTGAACTGATTCAATTTCGATGGATGTTCCCAATTGAAAGGTAATTCTTATTAACTTTTAAATTTTTTAAAGTTATTTATTAGTAACAATTGCTAATATTTTATATTTTGTTCATGTTTTTATACTCTCTTAAGCGTTATCTATATAATAAATCTTAACCTGAAGGGTTTATTACAGAGGCTTATATAACAAATGAATGCTTGACATTTTGTTCAATGTACTTAAATGACATGGAGACAAAATTTAATAGACCATAACGTAACTTTGATTTTGATGAAGATGGTGGCTTGTCAATTTTCTCCAAAAAAGTAAGGCCACTTGGTGTGGGTAAATATCTGGAGTTAACTAAAGACAAATTCGAAATCACCCATTGGTATATTTTGAACTGTTGCGAGAAAGTCGACATATATATGAAGTATGTATATTACTTTTGATTCAAACAATCATATTAGAATTTTGCAATTGACTCTTATCTCCTTACCTCTATTTTCTTTTTTAAATAGAGAGCATTGAAGAAAGACATAAGCTTAAGTTTGTATCGTGGTTTAGAAATCGGGTAATTTACATATTGATGGAATATTATTTATTAGAAATCGGGTAATTTAAAAAAATTTCTCACTAAAAGTTTTAAATTTGTAGATAAAGACTTAGGGGGCGTTTGGTTTATAAAAATTAACGAGAATGAGAATGAGAATGAATATAGGAAGAAATGAGAATGGACATAATCATTATAATTATGATGGTTGGTTAAGATAAATGAATGATTACCATTACTATTGATAGTGATTAGTTTGTAAAAAATATTGTAATTAATTAATTACAAAATGAATTATATTTTAATTAATGAATGAATTATATTTTAATTAATTACAATATTTTAAATAATGAATGAATATCATTTTAATTAATTACAATATTTTAATTAATGAATGAATTATTTTTAATTAATTATATTGCAATTAATTAATCGATAATAATATTTTAATTAATGAATAGTTATATTTTAATTAATAATAATATTTTAAATAAATATAATTTAATTAATTAAATAATAACATTTTACTTAACTATATTGTAATTAATTACAATATTTTAATTAATGAATAATAATATTTTAATTAATGAATAGTTATATTTTAATTAGTTTATTTTAATTAATAATAATATTTTCACTCTCATTCCTCTAGATTATGAGAGGAATGGAGGATTACCTAAAATCAAGGAATAAAATTTTTAGGTTTTCCATGATCGGCTCATACCAACCGTCAATTTATATTTCATACCCATACTCCTCAAACAAGCATACCCTTAGTCTTATTGAGTAATTGCTATATGATAATACCTAAAAAACCATCTAAAAAGCGTAACCATGTTTTACCAGTAATTCTTTCTAACATTTGATCTGATAGGAAATGATCTTTTCTAATAATCAAATTAAGCTTCCTAAAATCTATGACATGTGACATATTTTTCACCCTCACTGCACCAACTCATCATTTTGATTTCTTACCACTGTCATCCCTTTTTTATTTGGCTCAACATGAATTAGGATGAAGTCAAAGCCTCTAATTGATCCACTATATATAATTGTATTGGGAGAAAATGAGAGATCAAATATGTTAATAATTAGTTAATTTTATAAAAAATGATTTTATGTAATTCAAAACTTGAAATAAAATATTTTTTTCCATTTTTCTAATACTTAGTGCTGAATGAAGTGGGACTTGCAAAGTCACAATGATGGATTTTATTACCCTACTACTTTGTAAACCAAAAAGTTCCTGAGCAAGTGAACATAAAAAGGACGGGAAATTGGATCATGGACATGCATCTTCTTTTGGTTACCGTCCTCAGATGACAAGGACACAAAAATTCTATCCTCCGTCTTGTTTACTTACCGTTCTTACTTATTTTTGTTTCGTCTAAAAAAAATGAGGATAAAAATTTTTGTTCATTTCAAATATAAGGTAAAGAGATTTTTGTCCCGCCAATGACTTCGCCGCAATGTACAAAGCCGTCCTGGGAGAAAAGGAGTACGCCCGCGTCAAGGCTGAGAATCCTTATGGCATCAACATTTTGCATCAGATTGAGAGCTGGACCCCCGACAGGCAACGCGAGGCCTACGAAAGTGATTCTTGACTTCGAGCGTCAGGGTCTTGACCGCCTCCAAGTCATGCCTGGTTAGTCATTTCCTATGTCGCTATATCTGTTGTGGGAAAATGTTGAGGTATGAAATTGATGAGGCTTCTGATGGTGCAGGCGCTGCTGAACTCTGTGAATTCCTTGATTCCAAGAAAATAAGGTAAGGTTTCTCGGGTCCTTTATATTTTCCTTTGGTTCAATTTTTGGCTTTGGTTTTTGAATCTTTTGATTGATTGTCTTATATTAAGTTTATTGCTCTAAAAATTTACGTAAATGTTGTGACTAATGCGGTTTAATGGAGAACAGAGACATTTTTTGTTACTCTT
>JANVCL010013167.1:0-10989 GCA_026546855.1 Erythroxylum incrassatum
GCCATCAGTTCGGTTACCTCCCGTCGGTCGGCATCCTGCGCCACTTTTTAAGGATGAACCAAAGCTCAAGTATCGGGGCCGAGATCCCTTCTCTCCTGTACAGGGATGCGCGCTACCGTCCTGCTGGGACGACCTCAAACGTTCAGTCGTGGTGGACGAAATATTTCTTAGTGAGGCCTCCTGGATCCTCTTTCGAAACCCGACCGTGGAGATACCCGTTGGCCGAGTTATGAAACGACCTTTCGAGCGTGTTCCTTAGTAGGGAGGAGCAGGAGGTAGTTGGTAGAATAAAGGCGCTCGGTCGGTATGACTTTGGCCAACTTGTTAGGGGATATGGAGGGGGGCCTCGGCCAATTCGTTCTTGATTTGCCCCCCGCCCCGAATGAGCGGGCTAGGAGAGGAGACCGCCCCTTCTGGTCGATACTTCATGATTTTCTTATTTGTAGCACTCGTATGTTTTAGTTTCATCTTCTAAACTGTTTCCATATTTATGCAACCATGGTGAGATCTAGCGCCTTTTTCGGTTCTTCCTGCGCTTCCAAAAGCCAATGGCGGGCTGCTCGGCCATCTGCTAAGGCCAATGAGCCAAGCAAGGAGGGTGAGCCCAGCTCGGAGGTAACTCGACCAGTTATTTTCGAGTCGACCACAGCGCCCGTCCGGGCGATTGTCCCAGTGCGGCCGACAGTGCCTACCCCAGTGGTGGACATGGAAGAAGAGAATGAGGAGGCGGGGCCTCTTCTCAAGAGGAGAAGAACTATCCGGGTTCTTGAATAGCCACCCTGCCCAGCGGGTGCCCCTAAAGGGAAAGGGAAGGAGGCGGAGAACGTCGGAGATCGTATAGCCCGGTTGGAGAAAGGTAAGGGGAAAGAGCGGTAAACAAGCGCCGATAAGTGGGAACCGGCGATTAGTCTGGACAAGACTGCGTCGCTTGGGAATTTTGATGTGTCGCTTTATATTGCCGAGAACATTATTCCTCCTTCGGACGAGGAACTTATAAGTAGGTTGGATAACCAGGAGCTGTCAGTTCGTCTCATCCGTCACTGCACAAGGGGTATGGCGTTCGCCTACGCAATGCACTGCCGCGCCAAGGAGCGCGACACTTTGAAAGCCGAACTTCGAGAACTTTCCAAAGTGAAAGAGGAGCTTTCAGGAGTGACGTAGGAGAGAGACCTCACGCGGGCTCAAGTTTCTTCTTTGGAGGAAGAGAAGAAGTTCCTGGAGAGCGAGAGGAATTTTTGAAAGGCTCGGTTCGAGTCGGGGGAGGAGGACTGCGAGTCGCAACTCCACCCTGTGGGCTTCGGAACCCACCCAAACCACATATGATAAAATATTGACAACCGTCGCAAACTTTAAAAGAGCTCTGAGGCTTCCTTGGTTTGACAGGTTATTATTAACGCTTTATAAAACACCAGAGAATAATATCTAAACCCCTAAACGTGGGAAAGTGGGATGGGAGCATAAGCTTGTGAAAAAGGGATGGGAGCAATACTTTAACAGTATGGACACCCTATAGCATTCCTTAGCAAAGCATTCGCTCCCAAGCACCAAGCACTTTCAATTTATGATTGAGCGGCTACGAGCCCCAGATGGAGCATGGCTAACTGACCCTGTGGAGGTTCAGGCTGAGGTCCTCAGGTTTTTTCACGAGCTTTTCTGTACCGTGGACGATATCTCTGAGCCTTTCCCTCCGGTTCACGATCATGCGACTCTCTCGGCGGAGGAAGTCCGTTCTCTCTTGGCTCCTGTTACTAAGGAGGAGGTCCACTCGGTCCTCTAGTCCATGGGCTCTTACAAAGCTACGGGTCCTGACGGCTTTCAACCGGTCTTCTATAAAAAGTTCTGGGCGCTTGTCGGGGATGGCATTTTTCTAATGGTGCGGGATGCTTTCCTCTCCGGCCTCTGCCCCCTTGACATCAATGCCACTCTTGTCGCCTTAATCCCCAAGGATGGCCAGGCCACTTCTATGTCGCAATTCCGCCCGATAAGTCTCTGTAATGTTTGCTACAAAATCCACTCCAAGGTTCTCGTCCACCGCCTTCGCCCTATCTTGGCGACCCTCATCCTGCCTATGCAGGGCGTGTTCCTCCCGGGCTGGACTGCGTCGGATCATATTATTCTCGCCAAGGAAGTGCTTCACACCATCCGGCGTTCCACGAAACGGGAGGGATACTTGGCAATGAAAGTCGACCTCCATAAAGCCTACGATCGGCTAGACTGGCATTTTCTCCGGTAGACCCTTCTGGACTTTGGTTTCCCGCCGACCATTATCTCCCTCATTATGTCTTTTGTGTCTACTACCCGTCTCTCAATCCTTTGGAATGACTCTAGCTTACCTGCTTTTGCTTCGAGCCGTGGTCTTCGCCAAGGGGACCCTTTATCCCCCTTTTTGTTTGTTCTTTGCATGGAGAAACTCTCCATGCTCATCTCCTCCAGTGTTCTGGACCGGTAGTGGCAGGCCATTAAGGTTACGGGTAATGGTCCCTTGCTCTCTCACCTTTTATTTGCTGACGATGTCCTCTTATTTTCGTAGGCTTCTGTTCCTGGGTGCCGGGTGGTTCTGGACACTCTTCAACAGTTCTGCTCCTGGTCGGGCATGGCTATCAATGCGCGGAAGTCCAGGACCTTTCTTTCTTCGCGCGTCCGTCGTCGTCACAAGACTCGGTTGCGTTCCCGCTTCGGTCTAACTTTCACGGCTGATTTGGGTTCTTACCTTGGGGTTCCTACCACAGGTACTAATCGGAAGGGTGATTTTACGGTGGTTGTGGATCGGATCAATACTCGGTTACAAGGCTGGAAGGCTAAGCTCCTGAACAAGGCTGGTCGTGTGACTTTGGCGCAGTCTACCCTCGCCACTATTCCCCTCTATATGATGCAAACGTCTTGGTTTCCTGTGGGTGTTTGTGAGGTTCTTGATAAATGCTGCCAGGAGTTTTTATGGCGGACTGCTGCTGGGTCTGGTCTGCACCTGTTGAACTGGGAGGCTATTTGTAGTCCTAAACCGATGGGAGGTCTTGGCCTCCGTCAAGCTCGTGATAATAATATAGCCATGCTGGGTAAACTTGTCTGGGAGCTAACTCAACCTAGTCGGAAACTCTGGACTGAGGTGCTGCGGGCCAAATACCTCCGGACTTCCTCCCTGCTTGATTGCCAGGCCCCGCCCTCTGCCTCCTGGGGCTGGAAAGCCATTTGTAAAGCCCTGCCTTATCTTCGTGATGGTTTTTGTTGGCGGGTTGGGTCTGGAGCCAACATCTCTCTTTGGAACGATCGCTGGGTCAGTGCTACCCCTCTTCGTCTCTAGGTCCCCCAGATCGATAGTGCTGATGCGCACCTGATGGTGCAGGACATTCTTACCGATTGTCATAGGTGGAACCTTTCGTGATTACACACGCTCATAGAGCCAACTTTGTATCAATCCATTGTGGCCATTCCTGTCTCCAGCACTGGGCTCTCTGCGGATTATCTGATTTGGGGGGAATCGCCGACTGGTCAGTACACCGTGCGCTCTGGTTATGAGTTTGTTACTAGTGTGCCCCGACCTCCGGATCCCCGCATGCACTGGTCTAGGTTATGGCAGCTTCCCCTTCCCCAGAAGTTCCGTTTCTTTCTCTGGCAGATTCGTTGGTCCTGCCTACCTACTAATGAGCTCTGCTTCCAGAGGGGCTTGACTTCGCCCCCCTTTTGTCCGCGTTGTGGGCAAGGTCAGGAATCCCAAATCCACGCCCTGCGGAATTGCTTCTGGGCGAAGCCTTTGTGGCTTTCCACCCTTGGGCGGGTTGATGCCTCCTTCTTCCGCCTCAATATCGTTGACTGGATTAATCAGTATGCCCTGGATCCTTCTCGTCCGTCTCCGCTTGTGCTCCGGTTTGTCCTGGTGGCTTGGACTGTTTGGCATGCCCGGAACCAGGAAATCTTTCAACACGTGATTCTGTCCATTATGGGTCAAGTTCGATGGTTCATCCGGCTCTATGATGACTGTAATAGTTTTTCCTCGTCGGCCTCCTCTTGGCATGGTCCCCGATGGGTAATCTGGAAGGCGCCTCCCCCTGAGTTTGTAAAGCTCAACGTGGATGGTAGCTCGGCTGGTAATCCGGGTCCTGCAGGGTTCAGTGGCCTCTTCCGCGACGAACAGGGGACCTGGCTTGCGGGCTTCTCAGGATTCCTTGGTCAATCCACTAGTTTGCTTGCTGAACTCCGGGCGATTCAACAGGGTCTAGTCGTCGCTTGGCAACGCGGGTATCGTTCCTTGGTTGTTGAATCGGATTCCCAGGAGGCTATCGATCTCGTCGTTGGTTTTTGCCCGAGTTCACATCCTTTCCTGCATGTCGTTGAGGACGTCCGAAGCTTAATGCGGTGGACATGGGCCTGCTCCCTTTATCATACTTTTCGTGAGGATAATTGTTGTGCTGATCTCTTGGCTAGGCATGGTGCCTCTCACCGACCACGATGGTCTTTTTGGGCGGAGCCTCTCCCTGGCCTTCGGCGACTGCTGTTACACGATGCTACTTCTGTAGCCAGCCCCCGGCTCTAGTTTCTCTGTTGTTTTGTTCCCTTTACACAAAAAAAAGAGTTCCTAGCCATCATTAAAGATGTGAAGCAATGACATCGTTATCTAAATGGGAGATTTTTCAAAGTTCTAAAAAAATCATAAACGCTTGAAATTCTTGCTGGAGAAAAGAATTTTGACATTGTTTCAATAAAATTGGTTCCTAAATTAATGAGTTATGACTTTGAAGTTAAGTACCGAAGTGGTAAGGAGAACGTCATAGCTGACACAGTCTCTAGAGTCATGGCGTCATAGCTGACACATTCTTTAGAGTTGTGAGTCCTAAATTGCTAACAATGTCGTTGTCATAGAAACTACCTTAATGGAAAAAATCCGAAAGGTATGGAGGAATGGCGTGGCCATCAGAGATTTAATCAGGTTGCTAGAAAATCAAAAAGTTCAGACAAGAAATTATGAGTGGAAAAACAACCTATTAAGATGGAAAGGAAGATTGGTCATTAGGTGTGATAAGGAGCTCAGGAGGAAACTTATATCATTTGCTCATAACAACCTACAAAGAGGTCATGCCGACATTACTGCAACGATCAAAAGAATTCAGAATTTGTTCCACTGGAAGTAGATAGCCAAAGATTTCAGGAACTACGTAACTAGTTGTATTATATGCAAGCAAAGTAAGTATGAGTACGCAACATATCTCGGGCGATTGACAGGAGATCAACAGACTTTGTCGAAGGCCTGCCTTCTTCGAAAAGGAAGACTTGCATTTATGTAGTCATTGACAAATTAAGTAAGTACTCTTATTTCATAGCCCTAAACCATCCTTACATTGCTCAGGATATCGCACATTTATAGACTATGTTGTTAAGCTTAACAGTATGCTAGAAGTTATAGTAAGTGACCGCGAACCCTATTCCTAACTACTGTCTGTTTTAGATTTTAAAACCAGAATTTAACCAAAAAAAATAAATAGAAAAGGGATAATGTAAGAGGCAATTTATTGACGAGTTCTTTACATTGACGTTGAAAGCTTATGAAATAACAAACATAGCTAATATTTAGATAAAGATTAAGCAAACAAATAAAAATTTTAAAAGTTTAAATCCTAACAGATAATAACTTTATCTTTTAACAAATAACAAATAACAAATAACTTTATCTCTTGATTCAAAGTTGTAAGACTTTTTGACTTTGATGATGTACTTCTCATTACCCTTCAATAGTTAGAACACATCTCTCTGTAGTACTTTACTTTGGAGCACTTCTCTCCAATCTTCTCATTAGAGCACTTCTCTCTATTCTTCAACATCAGCACTTCTCTCTATAGTGCGTCTTTAGTGCACTTCTTACCAATTAGAAGAGGTTGTTGTCTTCAATTACGTTCACTATATTTGCTTGTTCTTTATTGTTAAACTTGCAATCCTTTTTCGTAAAACATCGAGACTTCCCTTTATGCCAACAATTTTTATCTTCATGACCAAACTTCTCATAATGACCATACTGAGGAGTATTTCCTTTCTTGTTTTGAAGACAAAACCTTTGTTAGATAGGCTTCCTTTACCATCTTTTCACTTTCTTGGTCTCGCATTGCCCTTCTTTGCTCTTAAGCTTATAAAGCATTAATCACTCATAGGTCCCTTAAGATCTTTGAGAGCTATGATACTATGTTGGATTTTAAAACCAGAATTTAACCAAAAAAATATAATAGAAAAGAGATAATGTAAGAGGTTAATGTTGAAAACCTATGAAATAACAAACTTAGCTAACATCTATATAAAGATTAAGCAAACAAATCAAAATTTTAAAAGTTTAAATCCTAACATATAATAACGTTATCTTAATAGATAAAATCTTATCTTTTAACAAATAACATATCTTGGCTTTACTACTTTCCAAATTTTATCTTTAAACAAAGATTTTATTTTAACAACTTTGAATCATTCTCCAACATTCTGGCAAAAGACTTTAAGATTATAAGGCATTTGTTTGAGGTTCTCTATGTTTTACCATCCTCAGACTGATGAATAAACAGAAGTCGTTAATACGATTTTGGAAACTTATTTCAGATGCTTCTGTAGTGATCTGTATAAGTGGGCATATTGGTTGTCAACGGTATAATGGTGGTACAACACCACCCATCATGGAGCCATCAACAAAACTCATCATGGAGCCATCATCACAACTCCTTTCGAAACTCTCTATAGCTACCCTATACCTCTATTTATACCGTATGTAGATGGGGATTCTCATAACATTTTTATCGACCAAGCATTACAAGACCGAGACACAGTGCTCCATATAGCCAAATTTCACTTAAACAGAACGCAACAGAGGATGAAGCAATATGCTGATAAATGAAGGATGGAATGAGAATATAAAGTGGTACACTGAATCTACATCAAGCTTTAACCCTACCGACAACGATTCATACAAAGAAGGGCTTATCAAGAGCTAGCTCCGTTATATTATGGACCATTCCAAATCGTGGCAAAAGAAGAAGGGTTCATGGTCATTGTTATTACAACGGGCAGGGATGAGGAAATGGTGATGGCTAATTTGATACGAATATTATAGTGACAGGGGGTGTTGTAGCTAATGCAATGGCAGCTAACATAGGTTTGGAAACAACAGTCATTTATACTTTAATGCAACATAATTTGTTGGTTGGAGTAATAAGTTGCTCACCAAACTCATTAATATGGTTGAGTCATCATCATCCACGTTCACCAATAAATTGTCAAGTAAGGCTTCTCTGCAATGGATAATTGATAATGAAAATTAAATAATTTATTTTAATTTATAAGAAATTAATTTGCAAAATTGAAATATTAATTAATAAATTGATCTTTTTTAATAATAAAAGTTATTAAAGTAAATTGAGCCAAAAAGTTGAATAGTTTAAGGTTTTGTCGATTAAACCAGCTGAATAGGTTAAGTTTTCTAATCATTGGATAGTGATACTTGTACCATATAACTTGTGAACTCTTTGTACTTGGGAATGTTTGAGATATCACCCCATCTCCAATGGGCTTTCCGATGGCGTCTTCATTACCGCTACAAACCAAAGAATGGTCTTTGATAATGTTTTCTCTATTCTAAATTTGACTTGTAATTTAATTTTAGTGGTCAACTTATACTTGGTTGAAAGTGTTTGGTGACCTTTTATGATAAGCTTTGTATGATACAAAACCACACTACAAAGAGCCCGATTGGAGTGGTGAATTCAGAAATAGAGTTTAGAATTAAGGCATCTCCAACTCATTCCTCCAAAATGGAGCCGAGTTTCCTCCATTTAGAAGATGTTACAGTACTTTTCACTCCAACTCGTAACTCTATTTTTTACACCAAAAAGGAATATTCTCAACATGTTCTTTTTTACCTTTCATTTTTCATTATTAAAATTACTTTATAAAATTAACCCAACTTTATTTTTCATGGACATTTTTATTCACAAAATTATTGTTATTATTTTTTTGTTACTATAAATTTATAATTACTTAAATAAAAATATAATGAAAATATTGGAATATTGTTTAAATAAAAAATAAAGAAAGAAAGAATTAAAAATGAATGAATGAATAAAAAGGAAAAAAGGAAGAAAGAAAAGGTTGAAAGAGAAAAAAAGAAAAAGAAAAAAGGAGCTAGAAAGTTAAAAAAAAGAAAAGTATGAACAATAATGGAGAGATGCTACAGTGTCACACCATAGCTCCTCTCCAAAATGGAGGGAAAATAGCCATTCAATTGGAGTTGATGTTCCTCCATTTTGGTGTTTCTCCTCCATTTTGGAGGAGGATTGGAGTTGGTTTTACAAGCCAATGATAGTTGTAGTTACAACTTCAATGGTTACCAATGATGATCATCAACTTTGGCATCAATAACTTGAATATTCATCAGGTCAACCTCTGTCTTTTATTCTTGGAGTTAAAAGTTCTTGCAATGCAAATAGTCAATTATTTGATATTTGTTTACCGAGCCAAACAGACTCGTAAATAATTTCCTTTAAGTACTAGTCATGTTACTTTATGCTTTGATTTGATACATTGTGACATTTGGAGTCTGTATCGTACTTGTAATGTTTATAGCATATGTATACGATCTCATATACATAAACGTGTGATTCAGAGAAATGTGTTGATGGAATCGTCTAGAATAGGATTGACACAAGATTATGAGTACATAGGATCTTGTCCCGCACCAATGGCCTTAGTCTTTTGTTTTTTTAAGACTTTTAATAAGTTTTAAAAATTTTTATAAATATGTTTTGAGATCTTTTAAATTTGAAATTCAAGTAAAAATTTTAAAATTTTAAATTTTTTTTGATCTGTTCATTTTTATTTACTAATTTCAAACTGCATTAAATTCAAAATAATCATCATTTCTCCTTCTTAGAGAATTAATGATATTAAAGTATTAATTAATTTTAAATGGTTAAAGCTTTAGAGAAGAGTTTTTGGTATAATATATTTTAATTGGAGGTTCTTTTTAAATCAAATGACTTTGTATTTAAGATTTACTAAATTGAACACTTTTTAAAATTAAAATATAATATTTTAACGTTCTATAAACACTAGGATAATATTTTAAAATTAAAATTAATGGATCTTTAAGTACATTAAACACTAGGATAATCTTAGTACTTAAATGGGCCTGAGATTTTGCATATTTGGGTTTTGTATGTTATAAGGTTTAAGTTATTGGACCAATATAAGGCCCAAGTCTTGCATTTACACTACTTTTTTTCTTCTTCCAAATTTCAAAATTTAGATGAAAGTTTTAATTTCAAACTCAATTATTTATTTATTTTTGAACCTAAACTCAATTATTTTTAAATTAGATTTAAATTCGGTGCCAATTCTAATCAACTCAAGATTTGAACTTTGACTAAAACGCTAATAGATAAGGAATAAAGCTACCAAGTTTTAATCTTTGCCGTATAAATTCTTTCTTCTTTTTTGCTTTTTTAGGTATAAGTTTATATTCCTTACAATTGGATCTATTTGAATTAAAAAAAAAACGAGTTGAAGTTATCGAATTGCTTAGGTAGACTTGTCATGTTTTGATTATTCCTATTATTATTATTATTATTATTATTTGTTTAAGTTGCTTTTGCTAATTAAGCGTGAGAAGATTTTTAATATCCTAAATTCATTAAATATTACTTTAATATACATCTTAAATAGATAAGGTTAAAGAAAATTCAAATTAAAATTTTAGAAAAAACATGAGCTCAATTTAAACCTTTTTAAACTTTAAAATTAAAAAATTTAATTTTTTTTAATTTAAATTTTTTTAAACTTTGAAGAAGAGTTTAAACTGACAATGGGTCAGGTCGGGCCTACCCGTGGCTCGACCAAACAGGGGATTGCCAGAGTCAATTTTACATTTTGTTAAAAAATTTCAAAAAAAACGTTGTAATTTTCTCTCTCTTGATCGAGCCACAGGTAGTGTTGAGCTAGGCAGTCCTAACTTAAGCCTTGCCTGTAATTTGATGGTGCCAAAAAATTCAGCCTATGCCCTAACAATCCGTTGACTTCGAGCTTGAGCTGAATTATCATGCCTAGTTTAAACTAAACTCATGTGTAAAAAAATAGCCTTCAAAAAGTACAAAGTTGCCTTGAAAATTGGATCAACTTTCATATAATGTCTTTCTAAGGTTATGAATAGACAAAAACATTAACAAAAAAGAATTACATGATCAAAATAGAAATTTAAACTTAATAGAGATCCAATGTAATTAACCTTTTTTTTATAAATCTCATATTTTGAAAATTGACTCTCTACTTTAATTGAGATCAAAGTAGAGGTGTTTAGATCTATTTGTTACCTGAAAAGTGCGAAGCTAGCAAAATGTCTAAAAATGTTTATTTAATGATTAAGATTCAATTCCACCAGGGTGTCAAACTTATTCGTAACGATAATGGTAAAGAATTTGATTCAAGTTCTATGAAACTCTTTTGTGCTAAATATGGTATCTTACACAAGACTAGTTTAGTAGATACCCATATCAAAATGGTTAGGTAAAGAGAAAACGTAGGCATATCTTAAATGTTGCAAATGCTATTTAATTTCAAGCTAATTTGTTTATAGAATTTTAGGGGGATTATGCTCTTATAGTAACCCACTTGATTTAAATCAAATTCTCACTCTTTTACTATTGGATCCCGTTTTTGGAACCTAACTTTTGTGGAATCATACATGTATTAGATCCCGCTTGATTCTGGAATCCAACTCTTGCTTTGATATCACTTGTGTTGGGTCCGAATTTCGTAATCCAACCTCTTGCGAAAGCATGAAACTTGAGCGTGGTTCCTTGTAATCTCTTTAAACATCATCGATTCGAATTCTTGCTCAGAGCATCATAAAAATTTGCTCATAATTTTGTTTAAAGGTGTACCCATACAAAACAGTCACTATGCTCAACCTCATTTCTCCTGTTTGCGAACAGAATTTGGAAATCTTCAAATCCGAATTTCAATTTGACTTCTTCA
>JANVCL010013193.1:0-10988 GCA_026546855.1 Erythroxylum incrassatum
ATGATCGTCGTCGGAAGAGTATGGAACATATTCTTCGACTTCGTTATTTAAATATTCTGTATTTAAATAATAATCTTGGTCCGATGAATTTTTTTCGTCGTCCGAATTTCTAAAGGTCATAATATAATCTACTATTTCTAAATTGAAAATTTTTCTCCATAGATAATCTAAAGTAATAAATAAGTAATGCATACTGGTCCAAAAATAATGATTGAGATCTAAAGGATGAACATACATAATACTAAGAGTAAGAAATACTAGTAAAGGTAGAATATAAATAAGACAAAATAAATATTGAGCAATGGTAATTAAATAATTGAGACAATAATTAAAGAAATAGAATATGCTAAATGTCATATTGTTAATCTATTAAATATTTCATGTAATCCTGGAGTTCTTTTCTTTCCTTGTGAAGTGATTGATAAAAATCTTCTACTTGAGAGAGTATTAATCGTGATTCAATTAAAATATGTGCATTTTGTTGTTGTTTATCTAATTCAACTTGATCTTTATAAGTTTGGATATCTTGTAAATGTTCTTCTTCTAAATCATAGTAAAACTGAATTAATTTCTTTAAACTTAAACGATAGTCAAAATACATAGTTTAATCAATAAGTGCTTGCATAAGAGTTTGACAATATTTGCGTAATTGAACTAAGTCTTCAATCATTGAGTGTAGAAGTGTAATCATCTGTGCTGTATCTTTCATAACTTCTTGTGCTGCTGCTTTGACTGCTTGAGCTTCTGGATATAAAGGATGGTCTTCGGGTACTTTATATCTTGGATCGATATAAACTTTGTGTGCATTCTTATTATCAGCTATTGCTTTAATTAGTAATTCATTTAATGCTCTATGTCGTTGATAAGTATACTTAATATCGGTTTTTAAAATATGTTTTTGCATAAAATAGTGAGGTATGATGATGCTGAAAATAAAAAAGAGTGAATGATATTAATGATTATAACAATGATAATATAAACAAATAGTAATAATATCATAAAGAAGTAGTAATATGGCGATGATGAAACAAACACTAAAACTCATACCTGGTTCGCTAACGTCAATCTTCAGACAAGTGCGAGAGAGGTGAGAGCAAACTGAGTTTATTTCTTCATGTCTTAAGCTCAAAGAGAGCGTACATTATATAGGCAAACGAAGGGAATAAGGCCAAAGACAGGTGGCCGACACCGACATTTAAAGTGACATAAAGAAAGAAAAGAAAATGACAGAAAGTAAAGCAAACAGTAAGATTCGCTACTTTCTACTGTACACTTTTTACAAATATTTGACCGGTGAAGGTCTACATACTTGTCGTTTCCTCTTTTTCTATTTCTCTTTCTGCTTTATTCCTCAATGATGATTGTCGTGTCATCCATAACGTCATCCTTTATTGGTTGTGTACTGCTGGCAGATGCTTGCGTACAATAATGGCATTGATGAGTTGGATATTCTCTGATTTGGTGACAGATTGCTTCCTTCCATGCTTCAGATACTTGACTGAAAATATCATCCAACTTAAAAAACGGTTGAATGAATGCTTGAATTAATTGAAGTCCTTCATTGCTGAGGGGTGTTTTGTAACCGGACAGCATGATCATCTGTGGTCCTTTATAATTAATCTTGAATGTTGATTCTTTGTTGATTTTGGTGCAATGAACGAATAATCCTTCTAGACAATTGAGGTTGAGTTTGTTAATGGTATCTCAATGAAACTCGTACCTTGGTGGTTCGTCTACGGGTGGATAAATACCATTACTTACTCCAATTTGGATGTAAGCAATACGATGAACTTTAATGGCTGCTGGTGCTGCTGTTGTTGCTGGTACTGTGCTTTGTGTTGATGCTTCAAAAATTGGGTAGCTGTTGTATACTTTGAGAAAAACTTCTCGATCCTTTACAAAACGGTCCTTGTATTGCTTAACTGCATTGCTGAATCCTGTTGGGAATTCTGCTAATATATCCATATTCTGAATGTAGATAGTATCAACTAATCCACATTGAAAGAATAAAAATGTAGTTAATGCTTCTGCTCCTGGGAAGATAACTGCTTTAGGTCCAAATCTTCCTCGGTTTTGTGTATAAAATTGTTGTGGTTTGTATTCTGGAGTCCATTCGTTTAATGCTTGGAAATGATCATAAAATGTTTCTGTTGTAATGATCTTGCTCCTTGATTGATTGTTGTTTCCATTGATCTTGTGGGTAATTGATAAATCCTTTCTAAATCTATTGCTTTTCCTAGAACCTTCATATTTGGAGGTGTAGAAGGATTGCTTGTTAATACTGTCTTGTACTGAGGACGGAGTGATGGTTGGGTTTGTTGAAAGTCTTGAAATGCTTTTTCTGCTTCAAGTTTGGTAGCAAAGCTTTTATGTATAATACTGCTTTGTCCTGTAATATGGATGGCTGCTTTGTGCCATTGGTCATAGATTCCTGCATGAGGTCCATTGTAAATCACATAATACTTGGATTCCTTGACTTCTGTTGACGGAGACTTGATTGCTTCAATTTGAATTTTTTGTGATGCTCTTGGTAATAATTGAACGTTACTGGAAGAACTTGGTATTTCTGAAGAGGGTGGTGCTTGTACTGTTTTTTCTGATTGATCGACTACTGGTTGATCTTGTTCTTTGAGTAATGAAATAGTAGTTCTGAGTCTGTTGATTTCTTTGGTAGTAATATGGTATCAGAACCTACCTACTATCCTTCACGTCTCGAGTTCAAACCGTAGCTGTAAAATAGCTAAAAACAGAGTGCGAACGGAGCGTGGTGGGATATAGTTAGGAGATCGGGCCTTAATAATAATAATAATAATAATAATAATAATAATACTAATAATAATAATAATAATAATAATAAGAAGACGAAGAAGAAGAAGAAGAAGAAGAAGATAATAATAATAATATTAACATAATAATGATGATGATGATGATAACATAATAATAATAATAACTATTATTATTATTATTATTTTATTATTATCATTTTATTATTATTATTAACATAATAATAATATTTATGATAATCAAAAGATTTAGATGATAATAAAAATTAATATACTGAATTTGTTTAATAATCATATCGAATAATAATAATAATAATATAATGATAATAATAATAATAATAAATAGAATAAAGATAACAATAATAATAATAATACTAATACATAGACATAATAATTTACAATTTGAATAAATAGTAATATTTAATTTGAATACAAATAAATACAAATGACAATAATAATAATATAAGAAAAATACAAGTTAATAATATGCAATTTTATAATAATTGTAGAAATTAAGATTTATGCATTTAATCATAATAAGGAATTTAATAATAATAATAATAATAATAGTAATATTAATAATAAATATAATTTAAATTAGTCATAAGATTTTTATTAATAAGTATACATACTCAAGTCAGAAAATAATAATAATAATAATTAAACATTTTAAGGAATTTAAATTTAATCAGAATGAAAATTTTCATTAAATGATTATTATTATAATTAAATAATACTAAATTATTTAAAATACACCTAATATCAACAACAAATTTAATAATGTTTATGAAGTATATTAAACGGGTTTTAGTAATAGTCCATTACTGCAAATTTGTTTATTATTTAATAATAATTATTTTGATAATAATTAATACAAATAATATAATAACAATAACAACAACAACAACAACAATAATAATAATAATAATAATAATAATACTTACACATAATAATAATAATTTTTAATAAATTGTAATAATAAATAAAAATTATATAATAATAATAAGTATTATTATAATAAATTTGAATAATAATAATTACACATAATAATAATAATTTTGAATTAATTTTAATAATAAATTTGAATAATAATAAATACAAAATATCTTATAATAATAATAATAATAATAAGATTTAGATATTAATAATAATACACTTTATAATAATGAAGATTTTAATAATGTTATGAATAATAAAAAAAATTTATAATAACAATAATAATAATCAGAAATGTAATAATAATAATAACAATAATAATAAAATTCTAATATTAATAAGGGCTATAATAATAATAATAAATTTAACAAATACTCTACAATTAATTTAATAATAATAATAATAACAATAACAATAGTTAATTAAATAAATACACTTTATCATAATAAAGAACTTATAAGTATTAACAATAATACTTAATATTAACATTTATAATAAATATCAATGAAATATAGATAATAAAACGATATAATAATAAAAAGAAGTAAGTATCATTAAAAGCCTAAAGTGGCTGAAGCTTCAGCCACTTTTGGCTTCAAAAACGGCGCCTATGGTTGGGTCCCACAGGCACCTCTCCTCTGTCCGAAAGCACTTGTACATTTTTTATTAAAAATGATGCCGTTTCTGTCTTGGACAGAGTAAGACAGGCTTGTCTTAGACAGGTGATCTACTCTCCCTTCGTGTGGGGTTGATAATTTTTGGAGAGTAGAATTTTAAAAAAATTTAAACTTTTAAATGGATAAGATAAGATATCATCTAGGATGATCAAAGTTATAATGGGCCCTACAAGTAATTAGATTAGAATGGATAGTCATTTATCTAAAAGTATATACTAAAAAATTGGAGAAAAAAATTAGTGGTGAGTTTGTCATATTGGCTATTTTCTTAAAAGAAAGTGTACATTCATTAGTATATCATATCTTTATCTGCCATATAATGACCCACATCTCTTTTAATTGTGGATGTGACAATTGCTTTGTTGAAGAATAAATTTGAACAATTAACGATAATTGAAAATATTCTTGAATTTTTTATTTGATTCAAAGAAGTTCAAGTTATTGGATGATAATGAACTAAGAAAATTTTACACTAATTTTTCAACTACTTTTTCTTATAACAATGTGTTAGATGTGGATTTAAAAGATATTTTTTTGAATTAAAATTTTTACAAATGACATTGTCAAATAAGTTAATGTCATTTATTGAAATTCTTGAATTTATTAACGTTGCAAATTGTAATCCAAATGTTTTAATTACTTATTAAATTCTATTGACTGTACCTGTAACTGTAACATCAATTGAGAGAAGTTTTTCAAAATTAAAATTATTAAAAACTTAATTGAGGTCATTAATGTCACAAGAAATGTTGAATAATTTAGCTATTTTATATATTGGGAAGGATATATTGGACAATATTGATATTGATATTAATATTAATGATTTTACATTTAGAAATATGCAGAGAAATTATTTTTTATGATCATTTGTGTACTTATTAGTACAATTATCTTGATAATTTTTAATATGATATTATTGTTTGGTTGCTGCTTTTGGTGATTTTATTGTTGCTGATATTTGTGAGACGTTAGCTGGTGTTATAATTATTTAATATTTTATTAAGTATGTAGATTTACGACTTAAATCACTTACGTATAGATCTTAAATTTTTAACAATAAAAATATGTTTTTAAGTTTACATATTTGTATATTACTAATTCATTAGGGCCTTTTTTTTACTTTGTTTTGAGCCTATAAAACGTTGGAATAGTCCTACAGAGTTGATACACCTACAATTAGGATACCATGGGGTAAAAAATTTCTATTGCAGCCTAATACTTTCTGGGGTAGTTACTCCAGCAACTAAGTCCATTTTTCGGTAAGATGTTCAAATAATGATAATTCAAATGTAACTTTGTATGTTTTATTGACAATCGTGCTAATATATTCGGGTTTTAAGCTAGAACAAACTATTTATATGATTAATATTTCTGTTTCAAGCAGCTTATGTTGTAATGAGAATTTGTGGACTAACAATAAAAAGAAATTGAAAGGAATTATGTAATTTTGGAAGTTAAGACTATAATGCTCAAGTCTAGACCAAATTTAATTTCAAAAACTAAATTCTAGGCAGCGGAATTGTACAGATAATGTTCAAGTCTAGAACAAATTTAATTTCAAATGCTAAGTTCTAGACAACGGAATTGTACAGTATTATTTTGAAATTGGCTAATTCATTCCAGCTATAATAGTTGGTACGTGCTTGAATATTTTTTTTGGTACAATAGAAATAAAAGAAAGACTTTAACGGCTAAACGCAATCCCTTGCGCATCAATGCACAAATGATGACTTAGACCAAGAGGAGGAGTGTGCCAGATGCACTCCCCTTGAATGCTACCAGAGCCCAGTTAAGAAATCTACACATTGATTGCCTTCATGAAAAATATGGGTGAAGGTATACTGTCGTGGCCCTCCTAGAAACGAGCGGATATCATATATCAAGTTAGCCAGGGGATGAAATATGAGATCATCGGGTGTAATGTGGATACAACGCAATGCTTCCATGGAATCATATTCAATCATAAAGCTGTCACATTGAAAAGCTCTCGCCAAGGTGATCCTATATCGGAGGGCCTAGAGCTACGCTATCATGATGTTGGTGATCCCGACCCGTAGGAAAAGATCGCTAGCCAGTTGCCTTGGCTATCCCTAACCAGGCCCCCAATGCCTGCTAGTCTAAGATTAACTCGAACGCTACCGTCGACATTAAATTTCAACCACCTATAGGGAGGGGGAACCCAAGTGACAAGGCGCGATGAGTGAGGGTGAGACTGCCCGCTATTAGCATCAGCAAAGGCATCTATATGATCTCGAAGCAGCACACTAACCTGGTTGCTCTGCGCAGACTCAGTGTTTAACTGGCCTTCAATCACGTACTTATTCCTGATATGCCAAATGACCTAGCATGTGATAATAAAGCGGCCAGCGTGATGGACGTCCTGGTTAGTCTAGACACAGTTGTTTTTGATCCAGATCCAGATATGCTGCTCGCTGTAGAAAGTCACAGGTCATTGGATCTATATAGAGTTCCACAGACGTGTAGTGTGGGGGCAGTCACTCAATAAGTGGATGACACTCTCCGTATGTGCTCCACACCTCCCACACAGAGGAGAACCACTGAGGCCACACTCATAACGAACTTCATTAGTAAGAAGGCGGTTCCATGCCACTAGCTATAAGAACACCTTGTGTTTTTGCGCCGCGCGAAGTGACCAAAGCCATCTCCATCCCCTCGGGCCATCAAGAGATAGTACACTTGTGATAAAATCATAGCCACCCTGAGTGGTATATACTGTCGTGCTGCTCCCATACCATAAAATGCGGTCGAGGCCATGTTGAATAAGAGGACGTGGGATCGCTCTGATTCGCTCACAATACTCTGGTGGAACAATGCCCTCAATAGGCAACAAATTCCACCCGGTGGTGGGGGAGAGAAGGTCTCCAACATGGAGGTTAGTAAGGTGCGCCAGGATGTGCCCTACAACCTCGCATGTGATCCATCAAATAGCCACTTGTCGTGCCAAAAGCATCTGTTGGTCCCATCACCGATTCGCTACCCACACCCACCCTTTAGGAGAGTCAGAGCTTTCATGAGACCCATCCATGTCGCTGAAGCTATCGAAGGAGTATGGTAGGTCATGAAATGCTGAGCAACCATACACTGAGAGCGAAGTACCTGGACCCACAGACTAGGACGTTCCATACAGATGTCCCAACACATCTTTCCTAGCAAAGCTGTATACATCTTTCCTAGCAAAGCTGTATTAGAATCTCTGGCTTGGCGCACACCTAAGCCACCACACGCTTTTGGGGTGATAATCGTAGTCCAAGGAAGAAGGGGAACCTCTTTCCTATTACCTGGGTTGCCCCAAAGGAAGGCCCTCACTAGTTTATCAATCTCATCACATATGGCTCGAGGAAGCGAGGTGGACGGCATAGCATAGATGGGAATAGATGTGATGGTATCCTGGATTAATGTCGCCTGACCCGCTTTATTCAAAAGCTTGCTCAACCATCCAGCCAAGTGAGACTTGATCTTGTCGAGTAACCCCACAAAATCATGCTTGCTCCTCCTTTGGGTGTACAGAGGCATCCTAAGATATGTCTCTAGACGTGTGAGGAAGAGATATCTAGAGCAGAGAAAATCCAATCCCTTTTACGTCGATGAATTTGGTTAGGGATAAAAGCCTTAGATTTGGCATTATTCACTTACATCCTAGAGGCTTGATAGAACTCAGCCATAGTGAGGCGTAAGACTCTCGCTTGTCGTCGCGAAGCATGTGCAATAGTAAGACATCATCGGCAAAGAGAAGATGTGAGATTTTAGGACCATTGTCCGAAGTACTAATAGGCTGTCACTGGCCTGCATCAACCTTCTGGGTGGTCCTTCCTGATAATGTCTCCATACAGAGAACAAAAAAGTATGGGGAGAGCGGATCGCCCTGACAAAGGCCCCTCGTAGGTTGAAAGCCTTCCAAGCGCTGGTCGTTCCAAATAATGGAGAGCATAGAGCTTGAAACACATCCCATAATCAGTTTAATAAAGAGGATGGGAAATCCAAAATCCACTAGTACGTGTCGAAGGAAATCCCAATTAACTCGATCATAGGCTTTAGCTAAATTGAACTTCATTGCCATACCCTCGAGCCTCAATCTCTGTACCACATGGATGACCTCCTGGGTGATTAGGATATTATCAGAAGCTTTGCGGCCCAAGATAAAAGCTACCTGGACTGGATGGATCAGGGTGGAGAGGAAAGGTCGTATCCGTTTGACTAGAACCTTCGTCAATATTTTGTAGATCACATTACATAGGCTTATCGGACAATATTGGCTAATAGTCGCCGGATTGTCGTCCTTAGGGATAAAAAACAAGTAGCATCTCAGATATATTTCAAGATACCTCCCCACTTGTAAACGCTTGCTGAACCATTTGGATCACAACGCCACCCACATCCTGCCAGAAGGATTGGTAAAAGATATGTTGAATATCATCTGGATCTGGACTCTTATACAATTTCATCGATTGTACTGCTCTAATTACCTCCTCCGGATCCACTTATTTTAGGAGAGTGACCCGAGCCTCTGCCGAGAGAACACCATGAGCACCCTGTGGCTAGTCTTGTGTTATGGGCTCCGTGGTACAGAAAAGATCTTTGTACAGGGAGAGAAAATATCTTTGTATAAAGAGAGGACCTTGCCTGCAATAATTGCAGGGTCAGATGTCCATTCACCCGTGCATAATTTTAATTTGTCGATACAATTTCGTTTCCTTCGAGAAAGGGTAGTGGCATGAAAGAATTTAGTGGCTTTGTCACCATTTTGAAGTCATTGGACTCTGGACTTTTGGAACCATAATAATTCTTCTTGCCTCAGCATTGTCAGATATTTCGCCGTTAATTGTTCCTCGAGAGCCACCAAGGAAGTTGAGCGTCTAGTGCTCAAATAAGTTTGAATACCCTGTAATCGTGCCAACAGAAGTCGCTTACGTTGGAATATATTGCCAAAGATATTATTGTTAAATAATTTGGCTACTTAGGTTACCGCCTGTATAGCGTCCTGCACACAGTGCTGATGGGAGCCCACGGTTCTTTAACAACTCGAGGAAAGTCCTCGTGTAGCAGCCATGCGGCTTGGAAATGAAAGGGGCGTGTCGCTGGAGGCGGAGGAGAGGTCTGTAGTGGGAGTAATATCAGATTGTGGTCTGAAATTGAGCGCAGCAGGTGCGACACGGATGTGTCCGAGATGAGATCTAGCCATGACGGAGTACAAAGAGCACGATCTAAGCGGACATGAGTGGAGAAGATAGCATGTTCTTTCCTCGCAAAGGTATAGGGTGACCCCTAACAACCCAGGCCCTGTAGGCCACACTCACCTATGCGTGAGTGAAATAGATTCGCACAACGCCAATCAAAGTGGCCCCCTCTTTTTTTTAGATGGATGAAGATAGTCATTGAAGTCCCCGATAACTAACCAGGGGAGGTCGATGTCTGTACTTACCACAACTAAATATTCCCAGATAGTAGCCTTGATGGAGTTTATGGGGCTCGCATAACCACAGAGCACACCCACTCTCGCCCATGCATGCCATGCACGACCATGGATAGACACTGACGATAAGAATGTAAAATAGTGATGTGATGAGAAGAGGAATGCCATAAGGCCCAGATGCCACCTGCAAACCCCACAGGTTCAACGCGCTCAACCATGTCAAAATTGAGCTGTCAAGAAACCTGGGCTGCTTGGGACCTAGAAATATGGGCCTCTAATAATAGCAAAAGACCAGGCTTATGTAAACAGATAAGTTCTTTCACATAAGGATCAAAATCACGCTTGCCAGCCCCACGACAATTCCAACAAATGACTGGTTCCCTAATAATATTAAAAAATTTAAGTAGGAGATGACTCCATGCAAAAGAATAATACACGCCTTGTTATGACATTAATTAATAAGATTTGATCAATCCTCATACTCTACATGTCACATAAAAAATACACACAATTTTCAAGGTTCTCATATCACTTTTTTTAAGATAAGTAATTGCCACTACAAGAATGTCCAAAAACATCGCAGAATGTATTCTACGACGTTTTAAAAAAGTCACAAAAAAACATTGCGAAATGTGGTGTAGAAAAACGGTTTCTGTGACGTTTTATGTAAAACGTCACGAAAAACACTAACATTCCACGACGCTTATAAAAATATTACTGAAAGTTTGGACAATTCGCGATGTTTTGTAGGTAAAAGGTTTCTGCGACGTTTTATATAAAACGTCACGGAAAACACTAATATTCCGCGACGTTTATAAAAACGTTATTGAAAGTGTGGACAATCCGTGATGTTTTTAAAAATCTTCACGGATTGTCTTAAAAACATCGCAGAATGTAAAGGAATCCGCGACATTTTTTTTGGAAACATCACAGAATGTCTTCTTTGACGTTTTTAGAAATGTTGCAGAATGTCTTTCGCGACATTTTTATTATTATTTTTATTAATTTTTCCATTTTTGAAAATGATATTAATTTAATAATTTTTTTAATTTTAATAATTATTTTTTAAAATACAAATTTTTAAATCTTATTTGTTTAATAACTATTCAATATTATTTATGAATTTTATTTATTTAATAATTCTTCAATTTTTTTAGTATA
>JANVCL010013230.1:0-10984 GCA_026546855.1 Erythroxylum incrassatum
GGTCGGTCAGCTGGGACTTTTGGGATGACCTAGTTAGGACTGATGTATTGTATTGTTCTTGTTATGTAGCACATTGTACTAAGCTTTTGGAGTGATGTACAGACAGTAAACAATGACAGTTGTATATTCCTGATTTTGATGAAATGCAATGAGGAAAACTTTAGTTTTAAAAAGTTCACACTTTTATATTGATGTTTATTATTGTGATGCCATGTGAAGTACAGTAGTGGTCGTTCGTAGTTCACCCTTATCGTAGGATATGTATCGGTACGACCTATGGGCGTCCCGGTATGTACCCTGCGGTAAGGGGCGCTACATAACTTATATTTGACTCTTTAAGTGTCCCATATTCAACATCTCATTGTTTTGATTATATTCGTCCCTTAATCTTTGTAAAATGAGATTTATGAGAATTATTAGAATATATTCACATGATATATAACATGGAGGATTTTTATTATTTTATATATTTGATATCTTTCTATGAGTATATGTTTATATGTACTTTTGTAACTTCCTTGAAATTATTTATAATTGCATATATGCCTATGATTATGGTTTTTTTAATCATATGATGAATATCATGTATAAATATTGGAGGTTTATAAGTAGACATGGTAATGAGTCAAGCTAGACCTAAGGCTACATAAGTAAAATCCAAAGGGCTTTACAGGCGGCTTAAACTTAGCATGGATCTCGATTAGACTTGACTCATGTAGCTCGAGCTTAAGCTTGAACCAAATCATTTGACTCCCAACCCCATCTGACCTACTACATTCCACTATGCTCTTTGAAAGTTCTTCTACTTTTTAAAACTTTGTCAACTTAAAAATTAAGACCTTAATGCCTCAAATAATAATCACACATAGAGCTTCGAACATTATTAGAAAGAATCAGACATTATATGCACAAGTGAGTAGTAGCTTCATGGTAGAGAATATTGGAGCATATGGATGATGATGGTTAATTGAAGCTTTACCAGTCCCATGCCAAGTCACATAATAACATAATACACTATTTGGGTTTAAAAAATTTAGAAATATCCAAGCTTCACCACTAGGGTGTTGATGAATTCTTGCAACTATTGAAGAAAGAACTTGGAAAAATGTGAATAATAATTAAAATATTACTTTCAAGAATAATATGAAAATTGGAAAAATAATAAAGAGTTTTGACGTGATAGAGTCGTAGAGCATCATAGAGGAGAATTACAATATGGAGATGAGAGAAGTTAGTGGTAAAGAAAAATAAGAACTAGAAAAGGAGTAAAAAACCCAGTATATTTGTATACATCAGGCTTTGGATTGTAAAGCTTAAGTCTGAATATGGCCAAAAGCCCAATCTTAGTCAAACCGAGCTAAACTTGTTAACTTTAAGTTAAACCAAATAGGAATCAAGCCAATTCACCATTCCTATTTATAAGGGCTAGATAAAGACTTGTGAGTTTAACTTAATGTCAAACACATGCCCCTAATTAATACATATAACAAATGATAGATATAATATAATCGAATGTAATTTTACCTTATTCGAAATGAGATCCTTTGAGTATATCAAAGGCTAAAAATTTAGCCCAAATTGATATTTATAAGTAATTTATAATTACTTTCACATGTAAATATTTTAAATAGCTACTTTTAACTATATAATAATTATATATATTTTATATTATTTGGACCTTATCATAATTTCATAAAAAGTTTATATTTATTTAACTAACTTCATTTTATTTGAATTACAATTATTATTCTACATATATCGTTATAACAAATTATAATTTTATTTTAAAATAATTTAATAGATTTTTATTTGATATATTATTCTTATATAATTACTAGAAAAATTAGAATATATGGATTCTTGAGTTAGATTGAAATTTTAAATTTTATGATATATTAGATTTAGATTTTAAAGTGAATTATATTGACTTAGTGAAGACGTAACTATCATTTTGATGATAACAAAATATATTGCAATTAATGAGTTTACTTTTGATGATACTAACAGCTCTATTATAATAGAATCAAGAATTGCTTTAATGATGAAGATTAGTAAAAGGGTAAAGTGTGTAAACAAGTCAATTGGATAAATTGAATAAGAATTAAGAAAATAAGTGAAGCGGGGTATGTATGCAATTAAAATAACGGACTAAAAACAAAGAGAAATCAAATATATATAATTTAATCAAATTATTGTAATCCTTCTTATAACCTTATCTTAATTATTTAAATAACTAGGATCCCATTCATTATATGATCATTCTATACTTGGGGCATATTGCATATACTTTGTTTCAATCAAGAGAAAATTTGGGAAAATTTTAATGAAAACTCCTTTGAAATATCAAAATATTTTTTTGGAGAACTTTTAAAATAATTTTGATAAAGTTTTTATCAAAGAATTATGTTTTAATTTTTAAAGAAATTAATTTTAAAAAAAATTGTTTTAGGAAGTTTAATCTATCTATGTAGTGATTTAGACTACCAATGTTAGGGTTTTAGATAAACTAGTACCTAGTCTTGCAATGTAGTTAAACAATATCCTTTGAAAACATATATTGTATGTTTGTGACCATATTGATCAACCAATGTATTAGAATGGTTAACCAATGTGCTAGAATGGTTGATTAATGCTACTATTACTAGCTATTTTAACAACTAGTTTTTATTCCTAACGACTATTATAAGCTATTTTAAATAAAAATAACACCATATGTAAGTGGTGTGAGGTTAGTTGAACATAATAGAGAATTATTAAGAGCCTTAAGAGGCTAAAGATTATATGTGTGCATCACATAACATAAACTGAGCCTTTATTTATAGGTGTGAGTAAGTGAAAGTTTTTTAGTTGTATAATTGTTTTTTAAAGATGAATGAAAGATTTTATTAACACTAACAAAGCTATTACACAATTACAATGAAAGTCATGTTAAGGCTTGCTTACGTTCAGTACAATATTTCCTGCGAGTAAAGTATCAAGTTCTCAAAGATTTCATCTGAGCTTCATATCTGGAGTGAGTTTGTTTTGTGCATTCCTTACTAACATGATCTCTCTAATCCAATTTAGAGTGTTGTCAACTAATTGATACTTTCCAATGGCTTCCCCTTTATACATTCTGTTATTTATTCCTCTCCAAATTGAGTAAATTGTTGAAATGAAAGTAGTTTTGAAAAGCTCTTCATTTTGTTTGAGATCCTTAGCTTTCTTAATAACCTATACCAAGACTCTATTCCATTTGTATGATTGGCAATGCTCCAATAGCAGATGCAACACCCTGCTCTAGAAAACTTTGGAGTACCTGAATAAAACAAGAGATGATTTCTATCTTTCTTCACTTCTTTGTATAAGACATATTTAGGGGTCATATACTCCAAACCATCTATCCTTAGTTTTGATCATGTTCTTAATAACTAGCCACTTGATTAAGGAAGATTTGGGTTCAAGGTATGTTTCCAAAGTAACTCGTACGAAGGTACATTATCCAAGCTTGTTATGTAAATTTTGTAGCAAGAGTCATTAGTAAAAGACCCCCTTAGTATTGGCTAACCAAGTGATTCTGTCCTCTTTGTGCGAATGATGGAGCTGAGGTAGTTATATTGCTAAAGAAGAGGAACCTTTAAAATTACAATGTCATTCTCTATGCTATAGGAGAACATAAATTATAGCATCTACAAGAATTCTATTTCTTAACTGAAGTATGTCATTCCTCAAGATTAGTGAAATTACTCTGTTAACTTTTTGAAGGTTCCTTTTGACTTTGAAAAAGATTTGTAAATTGTCACTCTTTCCATAGAAAAATAAGACGGTTGTAAGTGTTCCTTTTACACATGACACAGATGTTGTTTAGAGAGTTTCTCCTCACTTATTAAAGAAAGAAAATAATGATTTCCTATGTGGAGTTTAACTAAAAATTTCTTATCTACTTCATTTTTTTCAATATATAAGTTTATAGGTTAAAAAATTGTAGAATTATTGCCTCTTGCAATCAAAACTCTATCATAGGTAACAGCTTAACTAGAGATATTCATAAGGAGGAGGAAAAAATTCTTTTTGACTTTTTCTCGCTAGTTAAAGTTGATGTGTATAAAAATGAGGACTTTCCAACAATCAAAACATGTATAAGTTTATTTGCATGTAATTTAGATGAACATACCAAAAAAGAAGGTCCCCAATCAAAGTTAAGGCCAACAAATTCGTGTTAGAACTTGATACAACTAAGATATGTTGTTACGTTGAACTTTTATGAATATGAAGAGATGAAAGTTGACAACATGTTACTCTGCATTCTCTCTAAAACATGCCCCCTTTTCTAGCATTGTTCTAACGTTCTCTTAACTTTCCATCCTACTTTCTATACCCTTCACCTCCTCATTGTTCTCTGTCCCTCCTCCTTCTCCCAAATCTTTGTTTTCGTTCTCTCTTCTAGCTTCCGCTATTTGGATCATTATGCTCTATTCTCTTTCCAAAAGGGTACTTTTGGCATCCTTTTTCTTCCTACTAACCTACTTTCCTTTTCTAGCTTCTATAATTGGTTTATTCTCTTCTAAAAGGTTTTTATTTTCCTAAAACTCTCTAAAAACTTGTTTTTCCTATCCCTACTTCATCAACATAGGTTGTTGCTTCTAATGTCATTCCACCTTTACCCTCCCATAACCTTACCTTGCAACCACCTTCCCTCCCCCATCCTGCACAAATAGACTATCCACCACCTTCCACCATAACTTAATCTTCATTAGATAGCACTCCCTAGAATAAAAGCTAGAAACAAGTGGTAAGGGAGCCCTCAGGCCTCACTCTCCATTATAGTCCTAAAAAAATTGATTACAAACTAGTTTTTGCTCCAAATATTGAGACATTGAAGGCAAGGGCTAGAATTTGGGAATCTACTCTAGTAGGATTCTTCATGGAGCAAACACTTCCCTTTCTTGTCATCCAAAAGTGGGTTGTTAACTAGTAGAAGCCTAGAGGACTTACAAATTTTTTATTTTCCAATAATAACCTTGTCTTGTTTTCCTTTTTCTCCCAAGCTATAACAAATAAGATAGTGGAAGAGGGACCTTGGCATGTTACTCAGTTCCCATTTTTCCAATGATCATGGAAACCTGGTATCAAAATGGAAAACATCAAGGTATGCAACTTCCTAATTTGAATTAACTTACATAGCTTAACCTTGGAATGTTTTACTACTCAATGTCTTAGTTTACTAGCTAGTTACATTGGCAGACCAATCTGCATTGATGAAAACACTTCCAAGAGAAAAAAGATTGGTTATGCACGGATTTGTGTCAGTGTGGATAAAACCAAAAAGCTCCTTAATTATATTTCGATTATGAGACTTGGTATTCTCTACAAGAGGATAGTGTGCAATTTTCCTATAATTGGAAACCTTCCTCTATGTCTCAAGGGAAAGTTTGGAAATTGACAGGTAAAATGTTTTCTAGAGGTGATTATGCTAAATTAATGGGGTTTAAATTGATACAATCAGTCCTAAGGACCCCTTGCCTAGACAAGAGGATGATGCTACTATAATTGTTGATAAGGATAATTCATCACTAACTCAGGTGGAACGGAGATGACAACATAGGTGACACATGTTAATAATAAACTTACAATAGTTCTTTTGTAGGGTCCTGAGAACAAAATAGAATCTCTTGATAAAAAGGAAGATACATCCTATTCAACTAATTCCTTAATCAACCCTCCAGACTTGGAGAATAGACTTTCAAAATGTGACCAGTAAGAGAACTCAGAGAAGTGAAAGGAGGAAAGGCGCAAAAGGTAAAAATATCATAATATGACAATTTTAGTATGGAATGTATGTGGTATTAACAAAAAGTTGAATGCTTTAAGGGGTTTTATAAGGAGGATTAAACCTTTAATCATAGTTTTAAAAGTAAGATATGAGAATTTGAATAAGGTGAACATTTTTTGTCCTTGCTGGAAATTTCTCTCTTATCATCATCACTATCATTATGGAAAAATTATGATTGGCTATAATTGTCAAAGTGTAGGAGAAGTTCTCTAATGAGCATTTGATGCATCTAAAAGTACACTTTATTTTGAAGGGGGTTACAATCTACTCCTCATTTGTGTGTAGTTTTATTACAAGTTTCTAACGAAGTAGTCTATGGCCCTAGTTAAAACGTCCAAACTACATTTTCAGGTTCTTGGATCATATGTTGAAACTTCAATTCTACGATCTATAGATTATAACTAGAGGGCAACTACAGTTTAAGGAATAACAATGAAGATCTCATGCTTTGTGTAGAACATTTGGGGCTAACAGATCTTAAAGAAAAAGGTTATTCCTTTACTTGGAGCAAAAAACCAAACAATGTATGGTTCATATGGAAAAAATGGATAAAGCATTAGTGAATGGTGATTGGCTCTCACAATTCGACAATAGTAAAGCTACTTTTATATATCTTTTTTTAGATTACACTATGATCCTAATTGATTCTTTTTTTCAAAAAAACACTAATCATCATCCTTTTAGGTTTAATAACTATCTTGTCAAAGTGGATGGTTTTAATGATGCAATTTTAGAGGATTTATTTGCTTAAGTCTCTAGCTTTAAACAATACATTTGTTGTCAAAAGCTTAAAGATATTAAAGTAGAGTTGAAAAAATTGAGAGCCTCTTATTCTCTTAACACTCAAACAATTATTGATAAAACTAAGGTAAGTCTAGTAACCACTACGTTTCTACTCTCTTTTAATATTGGGGATCCTAGGCTTATTCAGAAGGAAAAGATAGAGTTAGAAATTTTCTAAAAAATTGTTCTAAATCATTTATCACTCATCGAACATAGAGCTAGAATTAACTAGCTTAAGGAGGAGGATACAAATTTTAAGTTCTTCTTCAATTCCTTATTAGATAGGAGAAATACTAATAAAATCTATTTTATAATTAGTATGGATAGGAGTCTGTTTACTGATCAACCAAGCATAACAAGGGAGGTAGTCAATATAAGGGGCTTCTAGGTTGAAATCTAGGTCTTTCTAACCACTGTAGACTCCAATATATCATTTCTGAAAATCCTTCCTGAGGCTTCTTGAGAGATGGTGAAACCTATCCCAGATGATGACATTAATGCCACTGTCTTTGCTATAAATGGGATGAATGCCCTAGGACCTGATGGTTTAAATGGTTATTTCTATCAAAAGATGTAGTATATTATTTGACTAATGGTTAGAGAGGTAGTTCATGAGTTTTTTTGAAAAGGGAGTGATTCTAAAGGATTTCAATAAAACCTTTCTCTTAATTCATAAAACTTATAATCCCTTTAAATTTGGAGATTCAAGCCTATAGTATGCACAAACTTCATTTGTAAAATTATTGCGTAGATCTTAGCAAGTAGATTGAAAGTAGTTCACGATCTCATTATTTATGAGAATTAAAATTATGTGATTAAAATTGATTTTAAGAAAGCCTTTGACTGCATTAATTGCTCTTTCCTTTTCTAGGTTCTCAAGGCTTTTAACTTCCTAAAATCTTTATCAACTAGATTAAAGCTTATGTCTCCACTATAGCTATCAAAACAATGGCACCCACTCTAAGATTGTTAAGGGGAGAAGAGGAATTAGATAGGGAGACCCTTTGTCCCCTTATCTGTTCATTCTCTGTATGAAGATCGTTTCTTAAACGTTGAAGATCAATGTCTCAAATAATCCTAAATTCAAGTTCCATTCTAGGTGTAGAAGAGTTTCTCTTACCTATCTTTATTTTGTAGATGATCTAGTTCTCTTCTCTAAAGCTCATCTTAAATAAATTAAACTATTGATGGATATTCTCAATGGGTTTACTAAGATGTCAGACCTCAAGATGAATCTTAATAAAAGCCATTTCATCCTCTTATCAACAATGAAATCTTTACAGGTTAGTATTTCCACTCTAGACAGGTATAAGTAGGAATTTCCTGCCTTTGCAATATCTAGGCCTACCAGTTACTACTTGAAGACTTTATTTCATTGAATTCTTTCCTTTAATTGAAAGAATTAAAGGAAAGAATTCAAAGGAGAATCAACAAATTGACTAATAGATTTCTTTCTTTTGGAAGAAAGGGTAAATATGTCATTTGCTCCTTGGTAAATTTGTCATTTGCTCCTTACACATATTGGAGCACACATTTTCCCCTTTCTAGGAAGTTGGTCAAATCTATTGAGAAAATGATGAATAACATTCTATAGGCTATAACAAATAGGAGTTCAGATCTTCCTAAGGTTAAATGGGTAAATTTGTGTACTATTCAGGTAGCCAATAAAGTCTTTTTAATTAAAATAATTTAGAGAGTGCTTCAAGACAAACATTCCTTTTGGATGAGATGGCTTCACAGTTACTTTCTGAAAAGGAACAATTGATGGACTCTTTCTACAAAACCAAATTTCTCTTGGTTCCTTAATCAAATTTTAAAGATTAGGTAAAAGGTGGCCAATAAAGTATGCTGGAAAATAGGGAATGGGATTCTCCTTTTTTATGGCATGACAACTGGACAGGTTATGGTCCCCTATCCTAAAAACCCGATGTTGTTTAGCTCTCTTAGGGATGGATTACAAGGCTAAGGTTATCATAATGTTTCTGAACATTATAGCAGTTGTAACTCTCTTACTCTCATTATTATAACCTTCATGACAACTACCTTTGACTTAGTAATCCTACTAAGGAATTTACAAGCAAGGTCTATAAGAAATGGTTATGTAGCACTAAACAAGAGGTACCCCAGCATGGGTTTATGTTGAATAAAACTCTAAGACCCAGTTCAACACTCTTGCCTTGGCTAATGGTTAAAGACAGAATAACTACTATGGACATACTACATTTCTTGTTGACTCTAAATGGGAATTGCAGCTTATGCAAAGGAGAGAATGAGATGAGGAATCACTTATTTTTTGTCTACTTCTTATCTAATTCAATTTGGAATAAGATCAGAGAATACTTCTTATGAAATGAGCATTCAAATTTATTCCTAGAGGTGATTAACCTAACTAAAGCACAAGCTACAGCGCTCTAAAAGCAACAAGTATTGATCCTAGCCATAACCTTTCAAGAGTTATGGAAAGATAAGAATTTAAGGGAGTTCCAAAATAAGGAACGTTCCAAGAGGGTAATCATGTAAATTGTCTTACAAAATGTAAGCAAACAATTAATATATTATGATCTAGGGTAGGGTTAATAGAGATGAAGCTTTTGAGTTTAACTTTTACCTAGATTGAGGCAGGCCCATTACGTACTGCTTTCGTATAAGCTAGCAAGAAACTAACATATTAGGATCAATGATTAAATAAAATAAAGAAAGATGTGTGTAACTAGATTAAAACTTCCTTATGTAACGTCGGACTCTCTGAGCCCTTTTGTATTGGTCTGTACTTGGAGATACTGTTTTATATTGATATATACATGGGTGTATGTGAGTTCAAAAATGTATTTGAATCCATTCAATAAATATGCCAATAATATATAATGTTATATGCCCTTACATGAACTTAGAGTTCATCGGTATTCGAAATCTTGGAGATTTCTGACATATAAGTTTCTAAGTGTGTAAAACCAAGTCCATTGGATGGATATGGCCATGGTGGCCAAGTTAAATGTGTTTTAAAGCCTTAGAAGTGATTAGACATGATTTATAGACTTATTGGATACTTAGAAAGCTTAATTGGAAAAGTTGATGTACATAAGGGCTTATTTGCAAATTGTTAAATGTTAAAGGACTTAATAGTAAGTTTTCAATTCTTGGAGGAATAATATGTAATTTTATGAAGTTAAGGGGCTTAATTATTATTTCCAAAAGTCCAAGGACCAAAATAAAAATAAAAGTTTTGAAGATTTCTAAACTTTTGTCTTAATTGCAAATTTAGGAAAGTTTGGAGGGTAAAATGGTAATTTCACATAAGCTAAGGGCAAAATGGTAATTTCACCCCATTTGGTCAAAGAAGAGTCAATATTCTAGACCCTTCTTTCACTTATGGCCGTGCATCACATTTCTAAGGACTTAAGACACTTAGTTTTAATTAAAAGAAGGGAGAAGAAAGGAGAAGAGAAAGAGAAAGAAGCAAGTTTCTACCATCACCTATTTTCCACTAAGTTTTTGATTCTTCAAACTCAATCAAAGTGTTCTAAACTAATTTGAGGTCAAGGAACTCAAATCTATCATTAGATTTGAGAAATTCTCAAAGGATATATGTAAACAAATTATCATTATCATTGCCTCTTAATATTATTAAAGGCCATATTTTAACAGTCATTGTATTATATTAATTTTAAGTAACATATTTTGAAACTCTAACCAGCCTGATGTAGCCTAAAGCTTTTCTTACTACAATGTCAGGCTAGATTGGTAGTTAAGAACTATAAGCAAATAAAAGGGATTGATTTCAAAGAAAGATTATCTCCTATTTCAAAGTTGGTTATTGGTAGCATGTTTATTGCTTTGACCACAACTGAACATGATAGCATATATATATACATACATGTATGTATGTATGTATGTATGTATGTATGTATGTATGTATGTACGTATATATATATTGTATAATGAAAGAAATTATACGAAAAAAATCATGCATGGAAAGGTTAGTTAAAACCACTTTGACATTTCTAAATATTTGAATAGTCATGATGTATTACTAGACGTCAATCTTGATTTATGATTATAAATTGTTTAATTGGATAATTAAAGATGAATTAAAAAGGATTTTAATTAATCTAATCCTAATTATGAATTCTAATTATAATTTATAATCATTGCCAATATATTTGAGAACTTAATGAGTCTCAAATGTAGAATGGGTTGAAGACAGTAAAGTTAATTTAATCAAGTTGGACTTGATTGAAAAGTTTGAGAAACTTTATGATGAAATATGAGATATTTAATAAATAAGGATCAATATGAGATATTGAATCTTATCTAGACATAATTGGTATTTAATTAGAATTATTTGTAATTCTAATTAAAGTTTAATTGAAATTAGAATTTAATTTCAAT
>JANVCL010013255.1:0-10981 GCA_026546855.1 Erythroxylum incrassatum
CCCCAACTCCTTTCTTCTTCTCCTTCCTCTCTCCTCTTTGCCGAAAATTTCTTCCTCTCTTCTCTTCTTGGATTTTTCGAAACTCTTCTTCTTAAAGACTCACACAAACACTTTCAAAACCAAGACAAACTAACCTCTCTTCTTCTCCTAGCTTGGCCGACACCTTCATCTTGCTCTCTCTTCTTTAATGGTTTCGAAAGTCTTCTCTCCTTTGCTTGGAAAAATCGTGAACCTCTCTTTTGTGCTAGAAGTTTCGGTGGTCTCTCTTCCAAGACTTAATAAAATAGATGCTTAACTTAAATCCTATAGCTAAACGACCACACTTCATATTCTCCCACTTTTCTTATTTTCCATCACATTTTCGTGAACTCTCTTACAAGCCTCCCTAACTCTTGCATTTTATTTACTTAACTAACTAGCTTAATCTAACAAATTTCGTGGGCCTCCAAAACCCTAGCCCAAAAGCTTAATCTTCTCCTACAAGACTTACTAAACTACTTAATACTTAAGCCCACAAGCCCAAATGCTTCCTCCTTTTTATTTCCTACATGATCAACTACTTGCTAATGGACCTAGCCCAATTACTTCATTCTCCTTCATTTAACTACAATTTAAAAGGACTAAAGGCTAAAAGCCCACTTTACTTAGCTTAAGCTTTAATAACATATATCATCTTCCTAATGGGCTCTTTCAAATTTAAAGTCTAACACCTTATAAAACAAAAACTCTCATTTAACTAAATTCTTCAATTTAATTTCTAAAATCCATACAAGCTCTAATTACATAATCCCCCATTTAATCTCAATCAATTGACCCTCAATTCATATAATTCTCTTCAATACCAACAATATATCACAAGATAATAATTTATCAACAAATCAAAATTCACTAAATCCCTTCATTTAATAATCATAACTTAAGCAATAAAATCCTCAATTTATGCCAATCAAATTACAATTAATCAAACTAAAATCTCAAAATAATTTAAACCTGCTTAATACAAATCGGGGCCCAACAAGAATCATAAAGTTACATACAAGGATATGTGTTTCCTTTTGATTATAAATCATATGAAACTTGTCAAGTTGAAGAATAACCAAATCAACCTTTGGTGAAAGGACGATGATGGTAATGAATTGTTAAATCTTATACATGTTTCGACCAAAAAAAATCTTATACATGTGATGTATTAGATAGAATAACAATTCATAAAAAGGATAATACTTATAATTCATTAGATTACTAATGACTTTATATGATATAGTCATACGTATTAAATGAAATAATGATTTATAATTTTGAAAAGTTCAAATTGTTTGAATCTAAGTAGAAATTAAGCATTGAGAATGTTGAAGCATTTTGGTGAGATAGATTTGGTGAGTTTTAAATTTTTAGTTATTTATAGGGAATGAGATTTTCTAGTGAATACCTTCATAACTAAATTCATAAGGGTATGGATTTATGTAAGGAGAAAAACAAAATATGAGATATTGTATGTTGCAATAATATTTCTTCTATAGTTGTACCTAATATAATGACTTACCTTCTATAGTTCCAATTGAATCAAATTAGCAATATTATATATGAAATGCTAAGTCTTTGAAATAGTTAAAGTTAATGATTTAAGGATGTAATGCTTAGTTAAAGCATATATTATCCATTAAGTTTAGAACTAAATTGGGTAATAAAAGGTTATGAGATATCTAAAGAGTTGGATATAATCTTACAGACCAATTAAACGAATTGCTTAATTCAATGTATATTTATACGAGAATGGTTCTCAAGAAAAATAGTGGGAGTAAGATGAAATTTGAAAAGTTCAAATCTCATTACCATACATCAAATTGGAACTATTGCTTTTATTGATACATTTAATGTATCGTTAAAAGGTTATGAAACATTGAAAGATTCACTTTTATGAAGAATTCAAAGACTTTGTTTTTGAGATAATTGTGAATTTATCATGTCTACAAGACGTTTAGTGGGAGTACAGTTAGTAAAAGTATGTGGAGACATATTGCTTATAGAGAACAATAAGTCTAACTTTCAATTATTGAAAACATAATTATCTAAGAACAACTCCTATTGGATATGAAAAAGTAACAACTTAATTATGAGAATTAGATCTATAGAGATAGATTGGACGTTGTGAACTTATTCTAAGTCCAAGTACATAGATAATGTACTAAATATGTTTAGTATTTAAGATATATCTAATACTTGTGAAGTATTAAAGATATCCATTATTCTGTGTATGAGATGATATTTGAGTTCACAGTGATAAGGATATAACTTTAGAAGTAAATCCTAATTAAGGTTTATTTTATTTAGAACAATATCATTTTAAGATTGGAAAAGTTCCAATGTAGCAATTGGCTGCTAATTAAGTCATAATACATTTTTCATTTAATGGAAATGATTAATTTGATCAATAAGTTCTTTAGTGAACTTGATATAGTTCCTTGCATTGTTTAAGATAGTAATGTACTGTAGAACATTAGTCATTAGGCATGCATAAGGAGCTAATGTCTCATCAAAGATCCAATGATGTATTTAGGCAATTTTTCTTAATTATGATGATATTAAGATGGGAGTTGTAAGATGTAAGCAAGTGCTCACCATAGAGAATCTTGTAGAATTGTCTCATTAAGCCACTGTTCCAGTAGTAAAATAATCGTCATATGGTGATATGGTATGAGATACTTAAATGATTGGTTTAGTGTAAGTGGGAGATTATTGGTTTATACCCTACAGACAATCGCTTTGGTTGTAGTTTAGTGACTAATTATTTAAAGGCATTCTTTATCTTGTACATGTTTAGATGTATATGATAAATTCCATGGAATAATTGTACATTGCAAATGAAATTATAATTAAGAGATTCATATTGCATTTATTTATCATTCCTAAATGTTCCTAGTCATTATTATATTAAGATTGGACATTAATAGAACGTAAAAAGACTAGCATACATTTTATTTTTCCTTATGAAGGAAGTAGTCAATCTCATAGGTTAAATTATAGAGATACTTAAACAAACGTGTGAATGCTTGTTAGAGAACAAGTTCACTAAACAGAAACGATATGAGAAATCTATTTGGACATTACTTGTATATCTATGGAATTCTCATTTTGATGATTGTATAAGTGATCATTTGACTTAAGATCACTAAAGTTATCTTGTATAAGGATTGCTATGTTTTGATACTATTTATGAACTATTTAATCATGGGTTGTTCAATCAGTAGTCATTGGATGTAACATGAATTATATGGAGATAGTTGTGTGATTAAGATAGGATTCATCACCCTAAAGTAATTAGGGAGAATGTTTCGTTGTTTTCGATTAGTATTGATTCAAGAAATCCTTGGCCAAGGTAAAATGACATTTTGTAAATAGTTTACAAATATCATTAATTGAATCAATAGCTAATGGAGAAAAACTAATATGATTGGACTCAAAATAAAGTAAACATTAATTTCATGCTCTACGTCTAATTGGAACATTAGTTTATGAAATGGTTGAATTATATGAAAAAATAATGCATAAAAAGGTTAATCAAAACCACTTTGATATTCCTAAGTATTTGGGTGGTCATGATGCGTTGCTAGACGCCAATCTTAATCTATGATTATAAATTGTTTAATTAGAGAAGTAAAGATAAATTAAAAGGAGTTTTAATTTATCTAATTCTAATTATAAATTAGAATTAGAACTTATAATCATTGCCAATATATTTGGGAACCTAATGGGTCTCACATATAGATTGGGTTGAAGAGAGCAAAGTTAATTTAATCAAGTTGGACTTGATTGTAAATTTTGAGAAACTGTATGATTAAATATGAGATGTTTAATAAATAAGGATCAATATAAGATGTTGAATCTTATATAGGCATAATTGGTATTTAATGAGAATTATTTGTAATTCTAATCAAGTTTATTGAAATTAGAATTTAATTTCAATTAAATTATTAAAACGTCCAAAGCTTATTATAAATAGGCTTAAGCTCTATGAAGCTAGCACTTTTTGCTCAACCCTCTCTGTAAGAGTTACAAAGTTCTCTCAACTCAGTCTATGGATACCGTTAAATTTCTGACATTTGTGCGGCTATAATGGTTGAGACGGATCGATTTCAAAAATGGTTCGAGGGATACGACAAGATAAAGATCAAGCTTCAGAATAAGGTACTAATTAAGTTTTTTCTTTATTATGATTTATGTTAATCATTTTATAGATTTAAAGAGATCTTGGTTTTTGGGAAATTAAAAATTATGAAAAAGTTTCATGATTATTCTACTGCGGTCAAGATTAGATTCCGAGCCAGTTTCCCAACAATTATTCTAGCTCTTATACTTGGGATTTCACTAAAAGTTGTTACAGAATCTTCTCATGCTCAAGGATTGGTTAACCTTCAATTGTTGGTTTAGGTAAAGGGGTAGGTCTAGGTGCAACTTCTCTTTGATATGCCTTCTGTCTATCATTCAGGTAGCTTTAGCTCATACACCATCTGTCCAATCTTATGTAGTACTTTATATGGTCCAAAGTATTTTTTGGCCAACTTTTAAAAGGTCCTTTACACAACATAATGTTGTCGATATGGTTGTAATCTGAAAAAAGACCAATTGCCAACCTTAAGCTGTTTCTCCATTCTTTTCCTATCAGCTGGCATTTTCATTCGATTTTGAGCCCTTGCTAAATTTTCCTTCAATTTAGCTAGTAAGGTTTGCCTCTCTAGCAAATAATATTCAAGTTGAGCCATTTTGGCTTGGCCAGGTAGATAGGAGGAGTATGGCCATATACAACCTCGAACGAGGTCGTGCCAATGGAAGAATGCATAGAGGTGTTGTAAGTACAACACATAACGAGACCTTAGTTACTTATACCTGATAGAATGTGAAAGGAAAATAAACGAAGAAACGTGAAAAATATTTGATTTCGATTCCATAACTTCAAACGAGCTTTCTGAGGCTGTAATGAGCACAAATCCATCGCCGCCTTCACTGGAATTGCTCACCAAGATGCAATAAATTCTTTCAACAATTTTCTCAAAACATAAACTCTCTTAACGGGTTAGAGAATCCTTATGCTTACGAATGACATGAGCAACTGCAAGAGACCTTAATCTTTATATATAGCGTCCATATCGGGCTTCCCCATCACAGGTCCTATATAGGTTTGGTCCACACTGATCAGGATCCATTTTCCTCTTAGATTTTGACTTATTGACTTGGATCATTTATTTGGCCACTTTTTTTATCCAAATCAAATTATGTAACTTAACAGATAAGTTATTGAAAAATTGAAAAATTAAATGTTGTCCAACTTTATGAAAAATTTAAAAAAAATTCCAACATTCTCCCCCTTGGACAATACTTGATTGCAGTGTTGACTCAAGTTTAAAACAGTTTAAAACTCAGTTAAGTCACGCTATTATATTAGTTGACTAGGTTTAAAAACAAAACATTTGATCTAAAGATAACGAAAGTCCATCATTCCATTCTATAAGGCTTTGGATACCGAAAAGTATCAAGTATATGTCTCATGTGTGACAAATCCAATACAATCATGCATATCTAATACCTTACTAATATAAATGGGAAAATAGAGTGTGGCAAACTAAGATGATACTTGTATAATCTAAATTATATCATCTTTATTTGTAGGTTTCTATTTCTCCAACCTTTATGCTAAACTACATTAGAGAAATCTTGTTTTCTCTCATCGAATGCTGAACAACATTAGAGAAAACTTGTTTGCTCTCACCAAATGCTAAACTGCATCAGAGACAACCTTTATCTTCTCCAACTGAATGCTAAACTGCAATAGAGAACCTTTATGGGATTGAAAACTTATATCCCTCTATATCATGTCAAACTTTATAGATATCCGTATAAAACTGTATGCATAAGCTGAAGGTCAATCTGTGTATATGCCTAATGACCTCTAAAATACTTAAGATCGACGCAGATATTAAGACTTTCATATATGTTATGACAATGTACGATAACAGATATTACTGATAATAAATGATGATCATCTTTGTTAATCAACCATCATACTGTCATGATACAATAAAATGTATAAATGTATAAATATACATGGAGAAAACATAACGATCCCCTAACTAATAGTATCTAAGGATTTTAAAACACCTATATTGTATACCTATTTCTCAAGCACAAGTGGGCAAAGTCCTTAAGTTAAAGGATCAGTTAACATTTCCTCAGTCCTTAAATGTTCCAAACCTTAATGACACCTTTTCGTATCAACTCCTTTATGGCCAAATATTTGTCCTCCAAATGCTAAGACCTTGAGATATTCTTTATTGTTACTAAACAACATAGCAACAAGATTATCACAGTAAAACCGAATAGGTCTAACCACCAAATCAATCACAGACAACTTAAAGATCAAGTTTTTGAGCCAACTCGTCTGTGAAGCAAGCCTATAGCATACACTTTGCATGTATGGTCAAGGAAGTCATCTGTTTCTACTTGAAACTCTTTCATGACATTGTACCATCTACAAACATAAAAATGTAACCTTAAGCGGACTTTCAATCATCCAGACACATAGCTAAATTTTGAATTTGAATTCCTTACGAGGTTTTGACTGTTGACTTTTCTATATGTCAACATATAATCCTTAGTTCCCTTTAAATATCTCAACACTCGCTTAACTGCATTCTAATGGTCTATACCAGGGTTAACCAGATATCGATCAAATAGTCTAACAATAAATGCAATATCCTACCTAGTACTTACCTGAGCATACATTAGGCTATCAACCATATTAAAATACAGAACATTCCTTATAACCTCTCTTTTTACTTCATTCTTTGGACAATATACCAAAAATAATCTCTCACTATGAGAGATTGCTGCTACGAATGGTTTACTATTAACCATATTAAACCTTTGTAGCATATACTTAATATATGCACTAAGTGAGAGGCCTAATAAGTATTGAGATTCATCCCGATAAATCTGCATACCTAGGACAAAGGTCCTTCGTATTGACATGCTTGGCCAAAATTTGCTTAACCTCATACAATATGGTCAAGCTATTCAATGTGATCAATATATCAACCATATGCGATAATAGGAAGATTGCTTTGCTCCCCCTGACCTTATAATACAAGCATCTTTTAACTTTATTTTCCATGAAGCCAAAAGAGGTCACAACCTCATCAAATATAAGGTCCCACTTTCGGGAGGTTTGTTACAAACCATATATTGATTTGCTTAACATAAAAACCATGTTAGTTCCATCTGGATCTTGAAATCCTTCAGGTTATTCCATATAGACCTCTTCATAAAGGTCTTTATTTAGGAAAGCGGTTTTGATAGTCATCTGATGTAATTCTATATCATGATGAGCTACAATTGTTATAATCACTCAAAATGTACCCTTCGAAGATATAGGAAAAGAGGCAACATTAAAGTTAACCTTTCTCCTTAAATGAACCATCAGACAATAGAGCAAGCCTATAAGTCAGTGAACTTTATCCTGAAATCCTTTAGGTCTTGAAAGTCATTTACAACTGACGGGTTTGCAATTCTGTCGTAAATCAACTAGCTCCCAGACCTTACTATGCTTCACATATTGCATCTCATCATTCATTGCATCCCATCATAAATTTGTATTGGGTCTAAAAATAGTTTCTGTAAAAGTAACTAGATCTGCAACATGTCTAACATCATAGCCCTGTTCACCAAATAGAATATGTATCCAGATGGGATAATAGGCCATCTCACTCTAGTGGATCTACGCAACTACGTTAGATCTTGTACCCCCATGAACCTCTGTGTTTACAAGTATGGGTTCCTGTTCATGTACAGGCATGGTACTAAGACCTAAAATCACTAGATATAACTGTATGAGTAGTGGGTACATAATAACTGTAGTATCGTTCTTGCTATCATCTAAAGGGTCAAAGGGCATATCATCATCATAGACATCATATTTTAAAAACTTAGTTGTTTATGATTTCACTATTTTGGTCCCTCCTACTCTACAGTAAGATCTATAGCTTTTTGAGTGGTCGAGATATCTTACTAAATAGCATTGAGCATAACGAGCTTGCAATTTTTCTTTATACTTAGCTGGACAGCCCCATACACTATTGTGTGCAAGGCTGGGTTTCCACACTTCTAGATAATCAAGTAGATTATTCATGTTCTGTATTAACTACTTCATGTCCTTTAGGGTGAGGTTATGTCTTTTGGCAACATACCATTTTGCTCAAGACTACCTGGCATAGTGAACTTAGTCACTATTGCAACTGATTCTATATATATGGCAAATGAACCTTTTCATATCCTGAAACACCATGTTTGCTATGATACTCTCCTCCACGATCAGATCTGACTCTCTGGATGGATTTTCCCAATTGGTTCTCAACCTTCAGCTTTAAAACAAGAACACATAAACAATAACGAGAATAATCATCAACAAATGTCATAATACATTTAGAATTATAGAATGCAACTATATAAGGTCTTTTTATGTCTGTATGTATCATTCCCAACAAGCTAAAAACACAAGTTAATCTCTTTATCCTTATTTCAGTCAACTTACTCCTACAACAATCAACGCATATTTCCAGATCGTCATAATCTAGAATTGAGAGAATGTTTTCCTTAATTAATCTCTTAACTCTAGCTTTGGAAATGTGGCTTAGACTTTTATGCCACACCATGTATGACTTATCAGTCATCAAGGTTCTTCTTTCCATGACTCGTTCAACAAGATACGAAGAAGCATACATCTAATTTGGGGTAAGACACATTCTATACAAACCATATGACAAGAAAGTTGTACCATTATGTTTTGCATTAAACAAAAACTATACAACATAAGCATTAAATACAAAACGTTAACCTTCTTTGTCTAAAATTGATACAAATATCACATATAAAATGTATCGTGTAAAACCAAAATGAACCTTATAGTAAGGTTCAGTACATACATTCCCTATAGATATTACATCCGCTCCTTCATTGCTGTCACCCATCAGTTTCTCCTTCTCTTTAATTGGTTATATCCTGGATATGAACTCCTACATCATAGAAGCACCATGATCAGATGCTCCACTTTATAGCCACCAAGTACTTAAAGTGACTATCCCAAATTAGATTCGTAAATTGATAAGCCAAGGAGTTATCTAATGGTTTCAGTCTTTCCTTCCAGGCCTTATGCTACTGACTTCTTTATATCTGCAGGACCTTTACCAGCATTTGATTAATCGACATCAGCATGTAGAGAAGATTTAAACTTTCTACCATAGTGGTTTTTTACCTTTGCATTCCCTTGAGTTGCTTTGAGGACTGTAGGAGTAGCAATCTTGATTTTCTCCTCCTCAGCAACATAATGAGCAACCAAAGCATTGAAGTCCCATTCCTCATCCAGCAAGTAATATGTTGTCACTAGATTACTAAACTCTAGAGGGAATGTGTTTAGAGTCTAGTGAACTATAAAGACATCAAGAAGAGGAATGTTTAGCATCTTCAGTCTACTTTGAAGATGGATCATTCTTGATATGTACTCCATCACTCACCTTTCTCCCGTATACCTCATGGAGAATAATTATTTCATCAAGGCTCTTATCTCAACATTATATGAGACCGTGTACTTTTGGGAGACATTACCAAGAAATTCCTTCGCTATGTCTGTGTCTAGAAGTCCATTAAGCAGATGGTTAGGTATGAATCTCTTACTGGTCATCAAGCATAATTTGTTAGATCAATCCCAGGCTGCATAAGCTACTTTATAAGCTGTCGAGCTCATGGATATAAGTGGAGATGGCCTTTCCTTACGTATGGCCATATCGATTTCAGCTATCTCCATTGTATTCAATACATCCTCTATCTACTTTTTCATATTGAAATTGGTCAAGATTTCAATGGTGACACTGATTTTGTTAACAGAAAAGGTGACTTCAAAATGATAATGTTATATTCAGCATAAATGTAGGATAACATCGTTACTCAAAGCCATTAAATTGTGTCTGTCCCGAGAATCCAGTCACATATATTATGATACACCTGTGTGTTGATACATAATATATGCAACTAGATTTTCACATAAAGCGATCAAATTTATCAACTCTCATGATACTAGCACCTATGAACGAATAGATCATTCAAGCAATGACCTTCCTCCATCAAATGTTTTTATGCACATCTCAAAATCTCATATAAGGCCAACACCTGTGGGCAGAATAACCAAACATGAGGCCAAAGACATCCCTCAACATGCAAGTAGAACAATTCAAAATACCGACTCGAAAGGTCACTGTGGTGACTACATCCTCATCAGTACCTAAAAAGTCCACAAACACAAGGGATATGTAACATCCCATCACCGATGGGAAGGGTAAAATAGTAATTTGGAACGGGTTAGGAGTGGTTAAATTTTTTTTGCTATGTTCATGCATTTATATATATACGTGAATAGTAAATTTGGCACATGTAATGATTGTACATGCATTCATGGCATTTCCCGGTATATGTGTCTCTAATGTGCTTATCGTGAAAAATATGACTTTTGTGCTTGAAAATTTAATTGAAGTGGGTCTTTGTGAGTTTTGGATTTTTTTAGAGAATTTTAGAAATGTTTTTGGAATTTTCGGGGTACTTTTTCGGACTAGGAAAATGCCAAGTAGCAGCCTGTTTGTTTACCGGTAGTAGAAAAAGTATTGTCCGATGGCACTAGAAATTAGATACATGATGGTAGGATTTATTAAATTGAGCCATTGAAAATTCAGGGAGAAATTAGAGTAGAAATGGAAATTTAGTTGGAAAGAGCTTAAAATTGTGACATGTGGCAAGTGACACTTATCACTTGCCTAACATGCCAACATGCTCCTCTTTTATTAAAAACCCACCCCTCTCTTTTTGGTCTTTCACGCTGGTTCTTCTTTAATAAAGTGAAAGGTGATGTAAAGTGAAAAGTGCTCCTCCCATCTTCGTAGCTTTC
>JANVCL010013283.1:0-10980 GCA_026546855.1 Erythroxylum incrassatum
TTAATACATGGCCAATAAGTTGCCATGCGTCAAGCCCTAAACACATCCTTCTTAAATAATCAATTCTAAACCCAATTTCTAATAAATACCACTTGTCAAAACCTCCTATAACCATATGTCCATAATTCAATACCATAGACAGTAAATTTTACTACCATTGATCAATTCGTTTGCCGCCCGACATTTTTCCTACTCCGGGATTTTACCCCGAAAAATTTCAGAAAAATTCCTAAAATTCTACAAAATTATAAAATCAATAATGACACTCTCCAAATAAATTTTCAAAATCAGTAACCCACAAATTCGTAAAACATTTACTCACAAATAGGACCAAATATATCGGGAAAGTCAATGTATGCATGTGCAATTATTTCATGTGCAATAAATTCATTTTTCACTATATAAGTATGTCACATAATGCATGGACATGCAAATGCATTTCTCATCTTTCATTAAACACCCATATTTCCTATTTTACCCTTCCCACTGGTACTGGAATGTTACATATGTAATGCTTGATTAAACCAAAGTTTCTTAAACCAATGCAATTTAGGAGCAAGTCCTTTTAAGAGTAGTGATAGTTGTGCATTAGTACCAATGCAATACATGATAGGTTAGTATTATTGTGTTTTAGGACTTGTTTTACATGTTTTTGTTTACTTTGATCTTCACGGTTGTTCTTTTGTGTTTGATATTAGTTTAGGGTAGGAATTGATCATTTTGGTGTAGGAATGGAGGGTTGACACCATTATGATTGAGCTAGGGACCAAAAGAAGATGAAAGAAGTGGGGAAAGTTTATGTTAAGTTAACCTACAATCGTGGGAAGCACAAGTATAATTCCCACAATCGTGGGAACTGGAAGTCGAAGAGACACGTGGTTTCATGTTTTTTAAAGGTTTTTGTGACTTTATAAGACATAGAATCTCGAGAGTAGCAAGAGGGTCATGCAACTTGCTTCTTGGAGCCAAAAGACAGATTGAAAGCCTAGAGATAGGAGAGATTAAAGGTTTCATTCCCGACTGGGCAAAGAGCATGTCATCATCCAGATTTCCACATTGGGCAAAGAAGAGGAAGAGTTATCCCGTCCAGTCTTATTTCAATTTCTTTATCTTCTAGGATGTTTATCATAGATTATTTGATTATTGGGGATGTCATGGATATTATAATTGGCTAAAACAATTTTTAGGGTTTGTTGTTAAACTATTTGTGAACCTTTGGTTATTGATATAATGATATACATGTTCATGTTATTTATTGTTCTTAAACCTTGCAATAAATCGAGAAAGTGAGCTTGGTAATCTGTGTTAATTGTGCAATGAGAGTTGTCAATTAATAAACCTATAAATAACAAGTTATTGATTTATTAGAAAGAAATTTCAATAGATCAATGCGCTGCCAATAGGATAGTTTTATATCTAGTTGAATGTTTATGAAAGGCTTTGCACATCAAGAGATCTCAAAGTTATTTCAAATTTATTTAACTAGTGACATTTAGTTACACCTTGAGAGAGGGTAGCTAGATTTTAGGAAATCTTGGGCCAGGCATAAATTGAATCAATTAATCAGAGGGGAGAAATAGGGATAATGACAAGTCCTAATATTTAATCTTGATTTTCTCCAAGTCTTAGTTTACTATTTTGGTTTGGGTTGTGCTGTTCCCTGTTACTTTTAGTTTGACTTTATTTTACTTATCTTTTTAAATTTGATTAAAATGGTTTCTTAAACAAATAACAACCTGAATTAAGTGGTGCCTATACACAATCCTTGTAGGATCGATATCCGCTTTCAACTACAAGTATGACCATATACTTGCAGTTTTGATCATAAGAGTAGTAGCTGTGTTTTGATTCAATAAGTTTTTGGCATTGTTTCTGGGGATTGATTGTTTAACATATTGTTTAGTATGGGTTACTTTGATTTAAGAGTTTTGGATACTTTTCCTTATGTTTTTGCTGGTGCATGAACACAAGGAACACGAGAAGGAATACCAAATTTTATGACGAAGAGTTAGTAGGTATCACAAGGCACAAATGACAGTTAAAAATAGCGAAGCTCCAAAACATTGTACACCCTAATATGGCGGAAGAAGGGCCTAAAGGACACTAATGGACTTTGTTAGGCCAAGATTTAGTCCTTAAGGAGTTACGAGGCCAATGATTCAAGCTAACAATTTCAAGATCAAGCTGGCACTCCTCAACATTCTTCAGAGTAGTGTGTAGTTCTATGAGTTATCCAATGAAGATCCCAATGCCCATTTTACCAATTTTTTGGAGATATGCAGCACTTTCCAGTTTAAAGGGATGTCTGACAATGCCGTGAGGTTGCAACTATTTTCTTTCACTTTGAGAGATCGGACGAAGACGTGGTACATTCCACTCAGCTCAGGGCAGATTAATACTTCGAAGCAACTAGCCCAGGCATTTCTCACTAAATTCTTCCCATTGACCAAGACAACAAGGATCATTAAGGAAATCACAAATTTTCAACAAAGCGATAGGGAGTCTTTATATGAAGCTTGGGAGAGGTTTAAAGAAGTGCAGAGAAGTTGTCCCCACCATAACCTTCCGAGGGAATTCCTTATGCAAACATTCTATAATGGTGTAAATCAGAGCACAAGAGGCACTATAGATGCAACTACAGGAGGATCTTCGATGAAGAAAATTATCAATGCAACGTATGACCTTTTAGAAAAATTGGCGAGCAACAGTTGTATGTGGTCAAGCGAGAGGAGTAGATAGGGGCAGAAGGAGCAAAATTGTATGATCCCAATTGACTCTATTCCTGCTTTGTAGGCACAAATCATAGCCATCACCAAGCAGTTGAGCAACATGCAAGGAGCATCTTCATCTACAGCTAAAGCTATGCAATCACAGTGTGAGTTATACAGGCAGGGCAACCATTGCACTGCATAATGCTTTTTATTAGAAGATAGTAGCAATGAACAGGTAAGTTACTTGGGCCAACAACAATGAGGTAACAATCTATATTCGAATACCTATAATCTAGGGCGAAAAAACTACCCAAATTTTTCTTGGGGTACTAACAATGTAGGTGGTCAAGTAAGACCGCAAGGACCTCCAAGATTTCAACAAGACGAACTTGGATCTTTGGAGAACAAAATGGATAAGTTGATCGATGTTTTGGGGTCTACACTGGCAAATCAAGAAAAGAACAAAAAGAGGATGTTTTCGAGCCAGAAGGAAAGTAAAAAGAGGATGGAGGCAAAGTTTGATAAGATTGTGTAAAACCATGCCTCATCCATCCATAACTTAGAGGTACAGGTAGGTCAACTTGCTAATGTTATGTCTTCTATAAGTGCAGGTAGCTTGCCAAGCAATAACGAGGCCAACCCAAAGGAACAATTGAAGGCTATCACACTTCGAAGTGGCAAGCAGATGGAGGAACTCAGTGTGAAAAGGATTGCCAAGAAAAAGGAAAAGGTAAGGAGATTTGAGAAAAGAAAGAAGAAGAAAGACCTTATATACCATCACCACCCTACAAGCCTACACTTCTGTATCCATAAAGGGTGAGACAACATCAGGTGGACGCTCAGTTTTCCAAGTTTTTGGAGAAATTAAAGAAGTTTCAGACTAACTTGTCATTCGTGGAAGCTTTGGAGTGCATACCCAAGTATGTAAAGTTTCTGAAAGACATACTAACACACAAACATACTTGGGAGGACAATTAGATGATCACTTTGACGAAGAATTGTAGTTCGATTATCCCCAGCAAGATGCCTTCAAAACTACAGGATCCAGGGAGTTTTATGATTCCAAGTGATGTCTGTGACTTTAAATTTTATAAATGCTTATGTGATTTAGGTGCAAGCATTAACTTGATGTCTTTGTCTAATTTTAGGAAACTGGGATTAAGAGATGTCAAGCCAACATCCATGCTTATTCAACTTGCGGATCAATCCATCAAGAGACCCTATGGAGTTATAGAAGATGTGTTAGTAAAAGTAGAAAAAATTAGTTATTCCTGTTGATTTTGTGGTATTGGATTTTGAAGCTAATAAAAATTTTCCATTAATTTTGGGTAGCCTCTTTATGAATACTGGCAAGGCATTAGTTAATGTGCATGAGGGAAAACTTGTTTAGAGGATTGGTGATGAGCAGGTTGAGTTTAATATATCTAAATCTTTGAAGAAATCGATGGATGATAATGTATGTATGAAGATTGATGTTGTGGATGAATGTGTGAAGGAGGTTGAAAAGGAAGTTAATGAAGTTGCTGAAGTATACAAGGATGAGAGTGTGAGAAAAGAGGATTTATGTGAGGAAGTTGAGTTAGAGAAGTTAGAGAGAACAGATACACCTATACCACCTTCCATTGTTAAGCCTCTCACTTTAGAGCTTAAACCCTTACCTTCTCATTTGAGATACACCTTTTTAGGTAAAAACCATACCCTACCCATCATTATCTTAAACCAATTAGATATTGAGCTAGAAGAGAAAGTGGTGGAGACCATCAAGAAAAGGATGAGAGCTATAGGTGGTAAAGTTATGATATTAGGGGGATTATCCCCAATGTGGTGATGCATAGGATGAACCAAGAAGAAGGGAATAAAATTGTGAGAGAATAATAGAAAAGGTTAAATCCAAACATGCAAAAGGTTGTGAAGAAGGAGGTAACAAAGTTGTTGGATGCAAGGATTATTTATCCTATTTCAAATAGTGAGTGGGTGAGTTCGGTACTGTGTGTGCCTAAGAAGGGAGGCATGACATTGATGGAAAATGAAAAAGGTGAAAAGATTTCTACTAGGACCATCTCAGGCTGGAGAGTATCTATTGATTACCGGAAGCTCAATTTAGCCACCAAGAAAGATCACTTCCTTTTACCTTTTATGGACCAAATGATTGAGAGGGTGGCTGGCCATGCATTTTACTATTTTCTTGATGGATACTCAGGGTACAATTAGGTGGTTATATACCCACAGGATCAGGAGAAGACTACTTTCACTTATCCTTATGGGACTTTTGCTTATCAGATGATGCTGTTTGGTTTATGTAATGCACCTGCCACATTCCAAAGGTGTATAATGGCTTTATTTACGGATATAAATGAGAACTTCATGGAGGTATTTATGGATGATTTCTCCGTCTTTGGAAATTCTTTTGATCATTGCTTGTTGAATTTAGATAGAGCGCTTCAAAGATGTGAGGAGACTCATCTAGTCTTGAATTGAGAGAAGAGCCATTTCATGGTCCAAGAAGGAATTGTATTGGGCCATAAGATCTCGTTTAAGGGGATTAAAGTGGATCAAGCTAAGACTGAAGTAATTGAAAAGTTACCACCTCTCACCATCATCAAGGGCATCCGAGCCTTCCTTGGTCATCCAGGGTTCTACAGACGGTTCATTAAGGATTTTTCTCTTTTTGCATCCTTAACTCATTTATTAGTTAAAGATGTGCCTTTTGTATTTGATGATGCTTGTTTGGATGCTTTAACAGGTTAAAAAGGGACTTACATCAGCACCCATTCTGACATCATCGAATTAGACTCTCCTTTTTGAGATTATGTGTGATGCAAGCGATCATGTTATTCATTGTGTCTTTAGTCAGCGAAAGGAAAAAAGGCTGCATGTCATCTACTACGCAAGCAAGACCTTGACGGGAGCACAATTGAATTACACAACTACAAAAAAGGAGTTGTTTGCTGTGGTATTTACATGTGAGAAATTTTGTTCTTATCTTTTAGGCTCACATGATATTGTTTTTACATATCATGCAACACTGCGATAACTTTTTACAAAAAAGGATTCCAAGGCTAGGCTTATCCGGTGGATGGTTCTACTCCAAGAATTTGACATTGAGATTAAAGATAAGAAGGGAGCAGAAAATATTATAACGGACCATCTCTCAAGACTTGAGGGAGCGCATCATAAAGAAGAAGAGGAAATTGAGAAGAGTTTTCCTAATGAGGCTTTAATGAAGGTAGACAATCCTTTTCTTCCTTAGTGTGCAGATATTGTAAACTATCTCTCAGGTGATATTCTTCCTTCTAATCTCTCTTATCAACAAAAAAGCGATTTGTGTTTCAATGTTCTCGTTATGTTTGGGATTAACCTATACTTTATAAGATATGCACTAACAGTGTGATTCGATGAAATGCCTGAAATGTTGATGCAATGTCATAATTCACCTTATGTAGGACATTATGGAGCTAATAAGACTACAACTCCGATAGTGTAGATTCTATTGGCCAACTTTGTTCAAAGATGCTTGAGATTTTGTGATAAAGTGTGATAGGTGTCAAAGAGTAGGTAATATATCAAAGAAGGATGCGATGCCGCTTTCATACATCATGAAGGTGGAGATATTTGATGTATGGGGTTTGGACTTCATGGGACCATTCCTATCCTCCTTAGGTAACACTTACATTTTAGTTGGAGTTGATTATGCTTCCAGGTGGGTTATGGCTGTAGCTACTGCAACTAATGATAGTAAGATGGTTCAAAAGTTCATCAAGAAGATCTTAACGAGATTTGGAATGCCCAGAGCGATTATAAGTGATGGAGGGAGCCATTTGTGCATCAAACCATTTAAGGCTCTTTTGGAAAGATACAATGCTCATCATACAGTGGTGACTCCTTACCACCCTCAAACTAGTGGTCAAGTGGAGGCGGTAAACAAAGAACCGAAGAAGATTTTGGAGAAGGTAGTGAACACCTTAAGAAAGGACTAGGCATTCAAGCTAGATGACAACCTATAGGCTTACAGGATAGCGTTCAAAGCAGCCATAAAAACTACTCTATATAAACTTGTGTGTGGTAAGGCGTGCCATTTACCTTTGGAATTGAAGCATCAAGCATATTGGGTCATTAGAAAGTTAAACATAGATTGGAAGCTTGCTAGTGAGAGAAGATTGTTACAACTTGCTGAATTGGAAGATTTGAGGTTTGATGCTTATGAAAATGCCAAGTTGTATAAGGAAAGGGCAAAGAAGTGGCATAATGTTTACATCAAGAAGAAGGAGTTCAAGAGTGGGGACTTAGTGCTTTTGTTTAATTCAAGACTTCAGTTATTTTCTGGAAAGCTCAAGCCAAGATGGAGTGGACCTTTCAAGGTTATTCAAGTGTTTCCCTATGGAGCTTTTGAGTTAGAAAATGACAAGGTTCAGTCATTCTAGGTCAATAGGAATAGATGCACGCCATATTATGGAGTGCCATACTTATAAGAAAGGGAAATCATCTCTTTCCTTTCCTTTACTTCTTTATGAATGCATCAGAAATGGTCAAGCTAATAACCATAACTTAGAACATTTACCTTTTGTTTGCTTGATTTTGTTTACTTGTGTGTTTGAATTGTTTGGTTTTGATTATGTTTGGTTTAAATTTTGTTTGAGTTGGAACTTGTTTCCTTTTTAAATTTCATGTTATATAGTTGATTTTGATGTGTTTGTAGGTTGATTAAATGTTGGGAATGTATGTTAAGCTTAGAAGAAGAATAAGATGTTGGAAAATTTTGGATAATCCATAATCGTGGGAACTGGGTTGATTCCCATGAACATAGGAAGGCTTTCTAAAGACCGCAGGGCGTAGCTTAGTTGGTTCCGGAGGGGCAGATTTGCTCCAAGGTGCAAGGTTCGAATCCCACAGTTTGCAGTGTGGGAGCAACATTCTTGAGTCCCTTGTGGCCGCTGAGTACCTGATTTACATCCTCCCAGTTGCTTCATCAGGCCGAGGTGTAGGGAGCCCTTTGGGTTAGGGATTCAACCTTTTTGCTCCAAGGAAGGCTTTCCAGAAACCTTCTGGAGCCTTAACCCATGATCTTGGAAATTGATCCATTTTCCACGAGCGTGGGAAGGCTCTTCAGAAAGTTTCTAGAGCCTTAACCCACGATCATGGAAATCACATGGATTCCCACAATCGTGGGATCCTTCGACAGACACTTTTTAAAACAACCATCTTTTCTTCTTCCTTCTTCACTTTCCCTCACTTACTGTCTCTGTAGCCGACTCTCTCACCAGCCCTAGCTTTGAAAAACTTTCATTTTCCTCCCAAACCTTGGTATTTTCTTCATCTTTTCCATAATTAATCACCTGTTTTACACTTATTTCACACTACACAACTAAGAATACAAGGATTTGGTAAGTTTTTACTTCTTTCTCTCTCTAAAACGTGCTTACCTCGCTTTTGTATATTTTTGCAATTTTTTCTTCTTCAATGGCTCCCAAGAAGCTTGCCACTCAAAAACTCATTGACCAATTACGCCTTTAAGTCTCCAGAGAAGGTAAAACCAATATAGCGGCAAATTTTTGTGCTCCATTCCCAATTTTTTCATAAGACAAAGATATATGAATCCGGGACTTTAAAGATAGAGAATTATTGCCTCCCCGATACTTTGATTTTGAATTGTTAGAAATTTTAGGTTTGATGTGTAATATTGAACGATTAGCAGTAAATATTGGTTAGGGTCGTTTAATTCATTATGATGTACTGATATAACCCATGATGGTTGTTGAATTTTTTACCACTGTGCATTATAATCCTAAAATGGATACATTCTGATTTAGAATAGCTAGTCGTGTATATAAGCTTGATTATGCAATCATTTATGCACTTTTTGACTTTTAGAACACTAAAGTTTTAGATGATCATGATGAATTTTATGTGGATGACTATTGGAAAAGCCTTACAGGTGAAAACATGTTTGATTCTAGGAATGCACTAAACACCTTAATTTGTAGTACTAAACACTTACTGCTTCACAAATTTATGCGCTTAATTGTTTTTAATAAAACTGAAAGCAATAAGTGTTCTACTAAAGAAGTTTTCTTTCTTTGGTGTATGGATCGCAAAGTTAAAATAAATACCCCATATCAAATTTTTAGGTCTATTGCGAGTTGCGTTAATAAGAAAAGCTCATATTATGGTATGGCTTACATTGTCACTACTTTAGCTTCATTTTATCACCTTGATGTGGATATTGTGCGTACTACTAATTATGATGTGTTTGATGTATCATATTTAAGATGCTCTAAAATTTTAGAGCACCATTCTATGGAGCTTTGAAATCCTCAAATGCGTATTGTTGTCAAGAACAAGAAGGGTAAGAATGAAACCACGTCGCAACCATCCACATCTCAGGCACCATCAGAGCCTCAAGAAGAAGCAGTCGAAGAGGAATCAATAACAGCAGCAGATGTTGATTGATTTTCGCAAATTCTTAATCGGATGGCTATAAATCGGCAACAAATGATGTTGCAAATGAATGAGCTTTGCAACCAAGTACGAAAAGTACACAAGGAGCAACAATATATCAAAAAGAAGTTTCTAAAGTTCTTCCAAAAACAAAACATTGAAGTCCCTGCTCCTACACCTTCACCACCTCAATCTTTATAAGCTTTCTTACCCTTCACTTTTTATATTGTTTTATTTACTTTATTAGTTGTGTTACTTGTTTGCGCGATTGATATTTTGATTTCATTTTATGGTTGCTTCATCACATTGAGGACAATGTGTTGTCCAAGTGTGGGGAGGTGACAGTTGCCTTGTCAATTGCATCATTTAAATTTAGTTTATTTACTATTTTCATTTTGCTAATTAGGATGCATGTTTTTAGGCATATTAGGTTGTTGTTTGATGTTGATGTTGTTTTATGTTAAGCAATGGAACCACATTTGAATCATATTGATTTGTTTTGCTATGAGATTTTGTCATGCTAGATGGAATGAGATTGAATGCATGTTTGAACTTAAATTAGGCTACTTGAGTAGAGAGTGAATCATGTTGAGTGATGAAAAGTAGTTGGTTGCATAAGCTTACTCAAAATGTAACACTTGAGCAGTGAGGTAGTGTAGAAATGCATAATGAATTTTCATTTGAGCCAATGTGAGGATTGAGCTTATATGACTCCATTTATATTCATCTTATTTCTTTGAGTATGTGATACCCGTTTAGGTTACTACCTTCAGAACATGCTTTGAATCAGTTTGAGTCTACTAGATGCATGCTTAATAGAAATGATTAAGTTTTTTTATGATAGACCTTGGCTTAAATGACCTACCCTTGTTATTATCCCTTGTCACCCTCGTTGAGCCTTAACCCTTATGTTTCTTGAAAACACCTCATATTTCAAAACCCAAAACCTTATTAACCTACCCATTCACAAGCTTAGTAAAGTATTAAGTGATGCACTAGTTTGGGATTTTGGGACAAATATTTTTTCATTTCAAGATGAGTTGAGTTATAATTCTACTCTTCAATCACATTGTATCTAGTTGCTATTTTGTTTGTTGCTTCTTCAATTATATATAAAAGAAAAACAAGAAAGGAAAAAGAAAAAAGGAAAAGAGAAAAATAAAAGAAAAAGGGAAGAACGTTTTGGTAGCTTCAATAAGTGCGGAGTAGTACTATATTTACATTTGTATATCTCATAATATATTTTTGTATCTCATTGTTCACTTATTACTTTATGTATGCTTGTATTAAACCCTTTACCTCATTTGAGCCACTTTAACTCTTACCACATTACAACCCAAAACAAGTCCTTTTGATCTATTTGTGCACGTAATCATTGTAGACGAGAATTGGTGTATTAGCAAGCCTATGGTAATGTAGTTTCCTATAGGGAGCTTAAGCGAAACAGTAACCATCAAACACTTGAGAGAAATGAGTGAAACCATGAGGAAGATTCTTTTTACGTTTATACTTATCTTTGAGTGATGGTAGCATAAATTGAGTTTGCTTATGTACACTAATGAAAAGTAGTCATGATATATGTAATAGCTTGACATTGTTGGCCAAAATTTGAAGGATTACATGCTTTGATATTTGTGAAAATGAAGTGATGGAATTGATTGGTTGAATTTGATTTTGCTTGAGGACAAGCAAGGATTTAAGTGTGGGGAAGTTGATAGTTGTGCATTAGTATGTGTTTTTTTAGTATTTGGTATGTGTTTCTTGCATGATAGGTTAGTATTATTGTGTTTTAGGACTTATTTTGTGTGTTTTTGTTTAGTTTGATCTTCATGGT